>BRDA01042042.1:0-18753 GCA_036984385.1 Crenuchus spilurus
TCTTCATCTTCTTTCCTTGTTGTATTGCACAATATGACCTTTGATGAGCCAGTAGTACACTTCTCAATACCCACCCTGTCTCTCACAGTGGGTACCGCAGACCTTTTTATCCTGGGCGACGTCCGAGCCACTATGACATTCTTAGTTTTTGACTTCATTTGTGCTCTGTGGGACAAATAGACTGACTAAGCATCCCAATCTCTTGTCAGCCCTGCAGTCAGCTCAATGTTGTGCTAAGTTGCACCTAGCATACACCTCATCATGAAAAATTAACATTCAGTGTTATTAGCAGTAAAGCAACATAACACTTAAAGTTGTAAGAACCATGCTGCAGCCCAAAGTTCCAGGTCCCGTTGGATGGGGAGTGTGATCACTCTTTGTCTGGAACCTCCTCTTCGACCTTACCATCAAGGGTGGCCCTACCAGGAGCATAGCTCCAGATGGTATCGCTCTTAGATTCAAAGGTTCTCTCAAGCTTCTCCACCACAGCAAGGTAGCGATCTCAGGAGAAGCAATCTTTACAGATTATATTAAATATCTAAATGCTTATATTAAATAAATTAATCTATTAGCTACTGATTAAAATACTGAGAGGAAAAGTAAAACATTGAATTGTATTCCTTATACCACGCAGGGCTACAATTTTAGTGATAAACTTGTGACACAGACACACGATGGGCCTAAGTGAAGGCAATTGCCCCCAGTGCAGTTTTTGCATTGTCATGCACACAGACTTAATCTGGTACTGTCACAGGGGGCTAAGTGCATAATATTTTTGGCATCACTCTCTGGGTTTAGCACAAATAGGACATCTTAAAAAATTTTACGAAATTTCACAACACGAATAGTGAGCACTTTGACAAACATCTGTGATGGTCTCCTGCAGACTTTTTCTAACATCACTGCAGATAAGACAATGGACAATGACACACTGAATTGTGCCAAAGGTTTTGTAATGAAACTGGATGATTTTGAGTTTGTGTTCATGTTGTACACACATGAACAAATCTTTATATTATTTTTGTATTTATTTTATTTCTTATTGTTCATGTTTATTAAGGATGTTCTTTTGTGTTAAAATAAATAAATAAAAATAAATAGCAGGTAAATGAAAAGGTTTTAACTCATTGAGCAGAAGTGAATGTTGGGTAATATTGATTTTGACTGAACATGTCATTAAAATGTTGATTATTTGTTGAGTAAAATAAATGTTGAAAGCATTCTGTATTGTGATTGGTTGATTTAAGCTTTGCGAATGAGCCAATCAGATGTGAAGTGAGAGGTGAAGGCGGGAATTGTGAGTTTGCAAAAGAGCTGAAGGAGGAGGAGGTTTATTTATGTGAGAGTGAAACAGAAGAGTTTAGTTAGTGTTGGAGCAGGACTCTGTGAGAAAGTTAAATGCTGATAGAGGTGCTGAATTCGATTACTCGACAGAAGAGCACGTTTAGCTGAATGAGCTGTAAAACCGCGGCTGCTGCTTTTATATGGACTTAGCTAAGAAGCTAGCGGAGAGCTAACTCCAGCAGTGAAGCGGGAGAAGCTGTGAGTCTGACCGGGACAGAGAGCTGTGAGCCGTACAGCGCTGCGAGGCGGAGTCCACATCCACGTCTGCTGTGTCACTTCTCTCTCCAACCACGTCAGGTGTGTTTTTCTGTCTCTTCTCCACTTCGGTCGTCCTGTACCGAGTCTGTACAGATTTTTCAGACATTTGTTTACAACCAGGGGCGTTGCACCAAATTATCGGCTTTCCTGTTTAGCGCCCCCGGCGGACATCAATATTCACTCAAACAAAATGGCGGCGTATTGGCTCACCGGACAACCAAACTAACAACATGCATTATGGTTTCTTATGCTTAATAAACATATACTGTGTAGCTTTCCTTAAATAGCAAAAAATAAACGGCAGAAAATTGTAAAGTTCATATGAATTTATTCATAATAATTCTCAGACACACACACACACACTTCTTTGCACAGATAAAACAAAATATCAGCATATGTAAGACAAAATAGTACTCAGACTCCTACAATGTTAGGTTCCAGACAAAATGGTTTTTACTACTTATAAAGTGAAGTTTTGCTAATAAGACCACCCTCTAGATCATCAAATAGTGGTCTTAGTAGTGAATGTGTCTTAATACAGAAAACTTAATTACCAATAAAAAGCTATTTGGGAATGAAAAAGGTGTGATAACAGCAGTGATATCTTTATAGCTTAACTTTACTGTATATGAAATGAAGGGCTTTTTTTTCCAAATCAAAATCTGTCAACATTACAGATTCAATAACCTGTAACAAGATAATGGCATGGCACAAAGAAAATGTCAGTTTATGCAAGACAGCATGCTGTTCCAAACAAGAAAGAACTGTTTTCACATTATTAAATATCTATCTAAATAAATGACATAGATTTAAAATCATATTAAACAGATATCTAAAAACACCCAAATGTTCAATAATGAAAAGTCATCATGCTGACAGTACTTGTTTAACAAAGCAGTGTCAAATTTGTAGTGATTTACTGTAAATTATAAATATTGAGTTTGATCTATGTTTGTATCATTAAACAAACCATTGAACCCTTTTACTGACATTAATAATAGGCACAATCTTTACAAAATAAAACTACGTCTGTTTACAAAATTCTATAAGGTGCATGTATAATGACATTTATATACACTTCTATTGATACAAAAAAATGCATAGCACAAGTTTTAAATGACAAACCATGTATTATGTAATCTCCTTTCCTTGCAGTGGCCAATTAGTAACAATTTATACCAGCAATAGCATGCTAGACCAGCACGAGTTAGTTAAATATCAACTTTCAATACGTGAACTACTGTCCATAATAACCCCACACACCGCCATCTTGGAATTCTTGTACGTAATATCCACCAGGGGCCACTATACAGGAAAGGGGCTAATTAGGATATCACTTCAGCCAAAAACAAATCCCAAAGTTTTACAAATTGCATTATATCAGATGTGGCCTAGTGGTTAAGGCAAGTCACAACTGAAGTGCACTTGAGCAAGGCACCTAACCCCCAATTGTAAGTCGTTTTGGATAAAAGCATCTGCTAAATGCCTCAAATGTATATCAGAGTTGTTTTTGGTGAAGGATCTAGTTTTGTCTTATTTTATACATTTTTATAATTTCTTAACTTTAGTCTGGGTATAATTGGGGTTAATTGTCATGTGTTCATTATACTGAAATAGTGCACCCCATGAAAGTCTTGCCTTTGTAACACTTTCAAATGTACAAAAATGTTATCTTTGTTTGAATCATGCTGAGAGATATAGGTAATGTAACAAAACAAAAACTGAAGAAATGTCTTTTAGGCTACGTTCACATTACCAAGCTGAAGTGACTCAAGTCTGATTGTTTCAGGGCTGTGTGGACGTCAAAATGTCTTTTTGCTTGCACATAGGTGAGCCGGTGTTGTCTTCTGTTGTTTACTCACATAGCTGTACAAAGAGCAAAAGCAGTGATTTATTTTAAACATGCATTTTACAGTGAAGAAAATAAATATTTGAACACCCTGCGAATTTGCAAGTTCTCCCACTTTGTAATCATGGCGGGGTCTGAAATTTTCATCTTGGTTGCCTGTCCACTGTGAGAGACATAATCTAAAAGAAAAAACCCAGAAATCACAATGTAGTATTTTTTAATAATTTATTTGTGAAAAGTACTGGCAACCCTGCACAAATGTGACGCTTTTTGTTGGTGATGAAGGTGACGTGTGTGTGTGTGTGTGTGTGTGTGTGTGTGTGTGTGTGTGTGTGTGTGTGTGTGTGTGTGTGTGTGTGTGTGTATACATATAAATCTCCACATACGAGCCATTTCAGGGACAGATGTTCACATTACAGACAGATACAGCTCACTTACATTTGTGAATATGAACCGTCAAGATGGTTAAATCTGTTCTGAGTAAAAAAAAAACCCCTGATTTCAGCAACATGGTTATGTGAGCATTGCCTAAAATTATTTGTAAATATGATTAATAGAAATAGTGTAAGGTAAAAGGATATTCCTAAAATTAGAAAATCTTGTAGGGCTATAATAAAAAAAAAAAACTTTAAAATGCTTTTATTTTGTAATAAACAACGTCACTGTTAAAATATTAATTTAGGTCTATATTTTATGTGTAATTACTTTGACTGAACATTGTACACAGCTGCACTCTTATTACATCACATATAATGTGTCCACCAGTAAAGACACAATGTACAGTTGCAAGAAAAAGTATGTGAACCATTTGGGATTGCTTGGATTTCTACATAAATTGGTCATTAAATGTTTTCTGATATTCATCTAAGTCACAATAGACAGTCTATTTAAACTAATACCGCACAAAAATAATATTTTTATTGACCACAACATGTAAACATTGACATTGCAAGGTGTAAACAGTACGTGAACCTTTAAATATAATAAGTGGTTGATCCTCCTTTGGCAGCAATAACTTCCACCAAATGTCTCCTGTAGTTACAAATCAGACTGCACAACAGTCAGAAGGAATTTTGGACCATTCCTCTTCACAAAACTTTAAGTTGAGCAATATTCTTGAGATGCGCATCTTTCCATGAACTCCATTCTTGTTTCATGTTTTATTTATTGTAGATTTGTCAACAAAAATGTTAGCATGTGCCAGATTTTTGTAAATCTTTAGCTGACACATGAGGATTCTTCTTCACCTCATTGAGCATTTTGCGCTGTACTGTTGTATTAATCTTTACAGGATGACCATGCCTAGGAAGATAAGCAACAGTGCTGAACTGTATCCATTTGTAGACGGTCTCTGAAATGAACAACAAGGCTTTTAGAGATACATTTGTAATCGGGGTTCCCGTGGGGTCTTAAAAAGTATTAAAAAGTCTAAATTTCAAAACTTTAAATTTAAGGCCTTACAAAGTATTAAAAATGGCCAAATATTCATTCAAGATCTTATATCTATTAAAGTCTTAAATTTTTACTTTTAATTCCAGAGAAGCGTAGTCTAACCAGAATTTTGTTTTGCTAACTTCTGCTAATGTCTACTAAATGCCTCAATGTAAATGTAGTTCTGTGTTCTCTGTTTTCCTGGGGGGCTGCGGGTGTGGAACTACAATTCCCAAGATAACTGCACGTCTGTAAATACACGGTTGCTTAGCAATTTCGTTGCTATATTTAGCGAGTTTTCAGACCTCTCTGGCAACTTTTCATTTCCAAAAAAGTGTCTAGTGACAAATCTAGGATCTTTTCTCGGTGTTACTGGAGACATTTGAAGACTCTGCTCCAATTTTTCAGGAGTTACAATCGCCAAGCGTGCGCTCCATGGGCTTCTGTCCCGTCCAAAATCCATGACGGGCGATTAGCATCACATTAGCCTCATGCAGCCTCTCTGCTACTGTTGAGTTTTATTTACTGGATACGACTGACTCTGTGAGCCTGTGAGTGAGACCTATCAGAACACTGAGTACTGTGGTCATGATGATGCCAAATCTGTTCTTAAACCTTCATTGTTACAATAAAGGCAAGCTTCACTACAATAATGTTACAGCTTCACCTTGTGTTCAGGCTCTCAGCTTTAATTCAGAGGGTTGAACAAAGTGGTTGCATAAATATGATGACCTAAAGCATTTTTAAACACAATCCCTTCATTTCAGGGGCTCAAACACAATTAGACAAATTAAATAATTGTAAATAAAATGTTCATTTCTAATACTTGGTTGGAAACCTTTGTTGGCAATGACTATCTAAAGTCTTGAACTCATGGACATCACTAGAAACACACAGTTTCTTCCTTTTAATGCTCTGCCAGGCCTTTACTGCAGCAGCTTTCAGTTGCTGTTTGTGGGCCTTTCTGTCTGAAGTTTAGTCTGTAACAAGTGAAATGCTGCTCAATTGTGTTGAGATCAGGTGACTGACTTGGCCACTGAAGAATATTCCACTCAATGTGATATGCTTTGGATCATGAGCTCTACCACACCTTCCCCAAACTTTTTTCTTTACATCATTCTGGTAGAGGTTAATCTTGGTTTCATCCGTCCAAAGAGTGTTCTTCCAGATCTGTGCTGGCTTTTTAAGATGTTTTTGTTTTTTACAGTAAAGTCCAGTTTAGCCTTTTCATTCTTGAGGCTGAGTGGCTTGCACTATGCAGTGAACCCTTTGTATTTACTTTCATGTGGTCTTCTGTTTATGGTAGATTTGGATATTGATACGCCTGCCTTCTGGAGAGTGTTGTTCACTTGGTTGGTTGTTGTGAAGGAGTTTCTCTTTACCATGGACATTATTCTCTGATCCTCCACCACTGTTGTCTTCCTTGGGCTTCCTTCCTTGCTTTTTTTCTTTCTGATGATGTACCAAACTGTAGATTTTGCCACTCCTAATATTGTAGCACTTTCTCAAATGCTTTTGTTCTGTTTTCACAACTTCAGGATGGATTGTTTCACCTGCATGCATGTTTTCTTCACAGCAAAATCTTCCAAATGCACACATCACACCTCAAGTCAGGCCTTTGACTGAGAATTATATAACAAAGGAAGTAGGGCTGCGAATCTTTGGAAATCCCACGATTCGATTCTTGGGTCACGATTCGATTTTTTTCCCCGATTTGATTAAAAAACTATTATTTTCCAATTCAAAAAACAATTCTCGATTCAAAACAATTCTCCGGATCTACTCTAGCCTGCTGGCATGAAAGCAAAGTACATTTATAAAGATTTTATAATTGCAAAGGTTTTATCAACCTATTGCAATAATGTAAACACACATAGGTAAATCCAAGACAACATGTCTGATTTATTTATGCTTGCATGCAATTTTTAAATTTGTACAAACACAACACAATATCTTTGAGGCTGACACTCAAGCTACTTAGACCTTCTCAGTTATCAGAACACTAAATTAAAGTAATAAAAGTGTAGTAAAATAAATAAAATTGGTAGGCTTAGGCTAGCTACCAGAACTTGCCACTACTCAAAACTTAAATTATACAAAAATACTGCTCTTTCTGTAAAAACAACAAATTGCTTCGTACAAGAACTAGGCTTAGGCTGGCTGCCTATTTCTGAGAACATGCCACTTCCAGAAATAAAATGACACATTTTTTCTTAACAAATCACAAAAAATACAAATATAGGAAAGTGCTTCCAAAAATAAAAGTGCTGTTACATTAATAAAATGGGTAGGCTTAGGTTAGCTGCCAGAACTTCCACTTCACAGATGAAATAAAACAAAAAATATTGTAACCCCTCTTTGTGTAAAAACTACAAAACAAAAGGTTTATAGCAGCCTCTATAAAGAAATAGGCATTGCCTTTAGATTTCTGAGAGCATGCTAAATGAAATTATACAAATACTGTTCTCTTTTTTTCTTAACAGCAAATCACAAAAAATGATTGCCACAACTAAATTTGCAGTAATCAAATCTGTAGGTTCTTCTACAGGAAAATAAGCTGATCTACATGCTCTGAAGACAAGACAGCTCCTCTGAGCTGTCACTAAATCTCCAGCAGTGGAGAATACTCTCTGCTGCCACACTCGTACCAGGGATACATGGATGGCGTTTAGCTAATCTGGCTAGTAGATGGAAATCTCTCTCATTGGACTTCCACCAGTGAAGGGGGTCTTCTGAGAGTGCAGGTACAGCCAGATACTTGTTCAGCTCCTCCTCAGCCCTGGTGTTGGCTGATTTGGGTGCAACTCTGACCTCAGTGAAAGTCTTGCCCAGCAGATTTACTTTACTGTTGCAATCTCTGCAAATCGCATGAGTCATGTCAAGCCCTTTCTTACCCGGGCCAGGTTGACGGTAAAATCCAAAGTGTTTCCAAATGGTTGCTTTCAAAGATCGCGGAGGCGGTTGAAATTTTTTTTTCTTCATCATCCATATTTTAGCGGTGCAACAACAAACACCATAATACGACACTACACACAGCCCACGCTGCTTCCTTGTTTTGCCTAGCACTACGGTGGCTGAGAAGGCACACCCGCAAAAAAATTGATTTTTTAAAAATGAGAATCGATTCTGAATCGTTCAGTGTTAGAAACGTGATTCAAACTCGAATCGATTTTTTCCTGCACCCCTAGAAGGAAGTCAAATGCCCTGAGAAGGGCATACAAAGACAAGGTTGCGCAATGCAAAACCCTTGAAACTGAGAGGTGATAAAAAAAAAAAAAAAACTCTGCCATATGTAGGGTGAGGTTATATTTAGATATGCTAGTATTATTGTGTTGATAAGGTTGCTTGTGTTGAGAATGTAACTATTTTGATTATCTCTTCTATTATAAAATTAAATTATTCATTTTCTATAACTGAATTAATAAAAATAAAATGTTTTGAGAATATTTGGAATCATTAGAATGTTTCTGGCAGTTTGTCATGTTGGCCTTAAATTTCACTGAGAAAGGTCTTAAAGTCTTAAATTGATCTCACTGAAACTGCAAGAACCCTGTGTAATCCTTTCCAGCTTCATGGAAGTCAACAATTCTTGAACATAGGTCTTCCGAGAGGTCTTTTGTGTGAGGCATGGTTCACATTAGACAATACTTCTTGAGAACAGCAAACTCAACTTTAACCAACACATCCAGTCTCATCACATCAATTGGGGCGAGGTTGGCTGACTCCTGGCTCCAATTAGCTCTTGGCGAAGTCATTAGCCTAAAGGTTAATACTTTTTCCATCCTAAACTGTGAATGTTCACATGTTGTGTTCAATTAAAAATATAATCATATAATTTTTGTTCTGTATTAGTTAAAGCAGACTGTTTGTCTATTGTTGTGACTTAGATGATCAGAACACATTTAATGACCAATTTATGCAGAAATCCATGTAATCTCAAAGGGTTCACATACTTTTTCTTGCAACTTTAAGTTGTGAATTAGAAGCAATTATAGATGTTCACACACACACTACTGAAAGGGAGAGAAAGAGGTTAAAGATGTCTGTGAAAACTCGTGCTAGCTGGTGTGTGTATTAGAGGTGATAAAATTAATCATATAATCAATGCATCGAAATGCGGGCATCAGCAATTCAGCATTGATGCAGTTACAGACTATAATCAATTATAACATGTCATTCATTGCATACGTAATAGCAAAAATGGTGGAGATAGGCTGCAAGGTTGAGATTAAAAATGCACCAAATGTTTTAAAAGCCAAAATATAAACACAATACTGGTAGATGGGGCGAAGCGCAAGATTGGAAATTGCTGGTGGATGTAGGTAATAAACTGCAGGTCCCAGAGTGCATTGCGTTAACTACACTGAGGCCAGATATGGTGCTGTACACTGAAAGTAAACGGATTTGAAAGGAAGAAGCTGAAGTATGCGGACTTGGCAGCTGAGGTGAGGGAACGTGGGTGGCAGGCAGATGTAAGACCAGTGGAGATAGGTGTTAGGGGATTTGTAGCCAAGTCTACTACATCCCTGCTTGTGCAGTTCAGCATCAGGGGCCAGAAACTAAGGGCAGCTGTGGAGTTATCAGAAACAGCTGAAAGGTCTAGTCAGTGGTTGTGGATGAGAAGAACACAGACTAGTTGGGGAAATGCACTGTAGATGAGCTGTTTTGATGGTTGGTGATGTGGCACGTAAAGATCATATGGAAATAGTGGCACTGAGCATGCATTAACGGTGCCAGTGGGGCTAGATACAGCCTTAGTCACCAGGGAGGCCAGTGTGGATTTACATTTGTTAATGGTAAGGAAGGTCTGTAGAGCTAGCTTGGAGGGTGGTGGGTCTGGGACGCCAGACTTCACTGTTGAGCCTTCTGGAGGTGTTGTGGGCTTAATTCAGCGAAACACTAATGAGGGAAGGTGCCTACCTGATGATCCCTGTGAAGAGCTAGTAATGCAATGTGTGGTTTGGGTTCTCATGTGATAGGCTCAATGAGTAACCGTAGATGGTAAGGGTAGCTGGTCGCTGATCGGATGATAAATTGCCACAGCAACCATAGGGTTTAGCTGTAGGATTGAAAAATTTGTGTGGCTGCTGGTGGTAAGAGAGTAGGGTGGGCCCTATGTGAAGCTCTAATGGTTTGGCATAGGATATTTTACATCTTATCTTGTGTATGATTGTAATTACAGTTTGGATTCTATGAGCTAACTGGGAAGCACAAAGTTTGATAACCATTAATGTTCGCTGGCACTTCATGTCTAAGCAGCTCAACAGTGAGTTAACCAGAGGCGCAACTCACTATCAGACTGCACACTGAACTACTCCGTTGGAGTAGTGCATATGAGAGCCAAAATGGGGTTAAACCGAGGACGCACACGAACAAAACGAGCAGAAACAGCTATGAGGTGAGCAGAGAAACTAGCAAATAACGACAAAAACGAGCTGAGAGACGGTATCTCTGTCTTTGCACAGCAAAGCCCCAGAGGTGAAGGGACGGTGCCCGAGTTATGTCTGTGCTCGCCTCACATTTCTCACAATAGGAAATACAGCAGGGGTGAAAGGCTTGATATGTTCATTACAGTATATTAACAGTTCATAAGGTTTCAAACTTTGCAGTAGGAATGTTTTTTTAAATCTTGTTAGATTTCTTGTGCTACATTATTTTCTACTTCTCTGCAGAACACAACAGAGTAGTATATTTTCTTAGTTAAAAAATCTTTAACTGTATTTTGAGTTATTTGCATTGTGTTCCTGTATATTATGTTCTGGCAATTAACAATTTAAATATTTTAAATAGTGACATTTCATGTATTTAGTTTGTTTTTAGAAATGTTATTTCAAAAGTATGACACTGTTAGAAAATTTAATATTTTGATAATATCGAGATTGATTGATCAATATAGAAAAATTTATCGTTATAAAATTTTTGGCCATATTGCTTGGCTCTACACATGCAGTGTGCAAACCCTGCCAACCAAATGAAATAATACAGAAAATTCATGTCCTGCATCGTGATGCATCGCAATATCGAATCAAATCGTTGACATAATTGTAATTGAATCGTGAGATCAGTGAAGGTTCACACCTAGTGCATATGCTTTGAGAACGAGACCAGGGAAGGAATCCAGTCCAGCTGCCTTTTGTGTGTTCACAGTGCAATGCTCCATGAACCTCAGCCACGGAGACAAAGGGGGGTTTTACTCGGCGGTAGCTTGTGCACTTTCTGGTAAACTCACTGTTTTGTAGGCACAAACATTATTTTTATTTTTTGCTGCAGGCATTTTTTCTAATTTTGTTTTAATTGAACAGTTAGTCTGAAGGATGTAATTGAAGTATGGCCTGACATTTCTGGCAATGAGATTTGTACAACCTCTGGTATTCTCTTGACCTAAAACATGTGCTTAGATGTCCAGTCAATGGACAAACTGTTTTTCTATTACATTTTAATTTTAATTTTTTTTCTCCTGCAGGAATAATTTTCATTCCGAAGGAACAACATCCTGTTGAAAGTCCTGTCGTTGGCTTCCACCTCAGTAGATTCTACGAAGACTAATACATCAGTCTCATGAAAGTAGTAGAGTGGGGAAGAAGAAAGAAGACAATATGGCATCCAGAAGAACTTCTGATACTCAAACATCTCCTGATGCTCTTCATTCTGATGCATCTTGCAGACAAATGCAAAAAATCACTGGAAAAAAAGGCAGACATCACTGTACAGTGTGTGGGAAGAGTTTTAAACAAAATTCTCATCTCCAACAACACCAGCGTATTCACACAGGAGAGAAACGGTATCAGTGTACAGAGTGTGGGAAGAGTTTTAAACAAAAGTCTCATCTCCAACAACACCAGCGTATTCACACAGGAGAGAAACAATATCAGTGTACAGAGTGTGAGAAGAGTTTTAAACAACATTGTCATCTTCAACAACACCAGCGTATTCACACAGGAGAGAAACCATATCACTGTGCAGAGTGTGGGAAGAGTTTTAATCAACAGAGTAGTCTCCAAGTACACAAGCGTATTCACACAGGAGTGAAACCGTACCCTTGTACAGAGTGTGGGAAGAGTTTTAATCAACAGATTAATCTCCTAAAACACCAGCGTATTCACACAGGAGAGAAACCGTATCACTGTACAGAGTGTGGGAAGAATTTTAATCAACAGAGTAGTCTCATAAAACACCAGCGTATTCACACAGGAGAGAAACCGTATCGCTGTACAGAGTGTGGGAAGAGTTTTAATCAACAGAGTAATCTCCTAAAACACCAGCGTATTCACACAGGAGAGAAACCGTATTGGTGTACAGAGTGTGGGAAGAGTTTTACTGTACAGAATGCTCTCCTAAAACACCAGCGTATTCACAAAGGAGCGAAACCATATCCGTGTACAGAGTGTGGGAAGAGTTTTTATCATCAAAGTAGTCTACAAGTACACCAGCGTATTCACACAGGAGCGAAACCATATCTGTGTACAGAGTGTGGGAAGAGTTTTAATCATCAAAGTAGTCTACAAGTACACCAGCGTATTCACACAGGAATAAAACCATATCTGTGTACAGAGTGTGGGAAGAGTTTTAATCAACAGAGTAATCTGACAGTACACCAGCGTATTCACACAGGAGAGAAACCATATCGGTGTACAGAGTGTGGGAAGAGTTTTAATCATCAAAGTAGTCTACAAGTACACCAGCGTATTCACAGAGGAAAGAAACCATATCGCTGTTCAGTCTGGGAAGAGTTTTGCTGTACAGAGTAGTCTCCAACATTACCAGCGTATTCATGCAGAAGTGAAACCATATTACTGTACAGTGTGTGGGAAGAGTTTTACTATACAGAGTAGTCTTCTAAAACACCAGTGTATTTACACAGAGAAACCATATCAAGTTTCAGGTGCATTTCCAAAATAACACAAATCACAAGGAAACCATCATGTATTGTTGTATCTAAACATATAATTTTCTGTTAAAAATGTTGCTCATTAGTGTGGTGTGTGTTTATATGTAAACCTCACTAGAACCCAAGACTTCAACCTCACCGTGTTTACAAGTACAAATCCCATGACAACTGCATGATAACACGTCTGTTGCCAAGTGTTTTAGCTATTTTGTTGCTATACTTGCTTAGTTTTCAGACCCCTCTAGCGACTTTTTTCCGTTCTAGCGACTTTTCCCGATGTTATTGGACATGGCGTTATCCATAATTTTCCTGAAATTTAACCTGTCCCAAGATTCACAGCTGAAGCCGGTGTTTGGCTTCTGGCTAGTGTTTATATTGTGAAAAGCAGACATTCATTGCTGCGTTTTTCTGAAACATGGCCAAAAATACTGTTTGCACAGTTAGGACGCTTTAAAAAGCTCTGCTGACTGTTTTGAAAGTAGCCCATCCCTCCATGCTCACAGAATGGGCAGATAACATGAAACTGGCTTGAAGTTAACTATACTGATATAGTGAACTACTTTGTCTTTTCTGAGAGAGTAGATGGCAAAGTGCTACAGAACTATAAGAGCACCAAGGCATACAACTACCTTTTATAGCAGTGATCCTCACTATTTTTTTTCAAAAGAGCCATATTTACAGATCAAAGTCAAGGAGAGAGCCACAATATCACCCCAAGTCACTCAAATAATGGAAAAAAATTAACAACCCACCTATGGACTAAACCTTTGCACAATGAATATATTGCTCTAGCTAGCTTATAGAATCGCTGCTGCCATGTAGCCACCATGCTGCAGTGTTGCCAGGTCCAACTAAAATATCCAGCCTAAAGTCAGTCTAAAACCTGCCCTTTAGAAGCTTAAACTAGCCCAGAAGAATATGTCTGTCACACATTTGAAGCGAATGGCAAAACAACTTTGTACGAGTGTATGACTTGGCATTTAGTTTATAAGGGATTTATTATTTTTGCTACTTAAGTCATTAATAATATGGTAATATGAGTGTTTATTAATTATTTTATAAGTGTTAAACCATGAACCTGGCAACAGCAGTCTCGTGCAGCGTGCTGTTGGAAACAGTGCCTGTGTTGCCAGGTTCCACAGTATCCCCGATTTGGAACCAACTTTAATTGAGGCAAAATTAGAGGGCAAGTGCTTGGAATGTAAAGCGCATTACATTATATGTCTCTGTAGCATGCTTTTAAAATACTTTGGCTGTGGTGGCGTACTTTCGTAACCGGTCACGAGAGCCACCAATAAAGCACGGCAAGCCGCATGTGGCTCGGGAGCCGCGCAATCAGAATCCCTGTTTTATAGCAACAAAATAGGTAAGCTAGTGTTTAACAAACACGGCAACGAGGTAATTCACCAGGTGTGGCTAATGCTAGTGCTAAGGGAAACATGAGTAGTTGAGACTGTGGGTTGCTTGTGCATTGCAGGGTTGGGCAAGTCCTGCAACTACGCGGCAGCTGTTTTTTGGAAGGATAAGTTCAGATTGTGTTTGCTGTGAAACATTGAAAAATAAATGGTCTGTATAATGACATTAGTTGGTTGTAACTTTTTATTTTTTATAAGTATACTAATATTGTGCTTATGAGTGGATGTAAAGCCTCATTAAGGAGCTGAAAAAAATTGTAAATAACTCACTATTTCAGGTGCAAAACTTTTCAACAAACATGTATATCCTATTTGGATGATATTTAAGTTTTAATGCTGCAAGCCATGCTAGGTTCCTTTCCTTCTTATTTTGTATGGACTGCAAAGCAAAAGGTGCCGGATACGCACAGTGTTTACGAGGCTGCTGCTGTTCAAAGCATATACTTTATTAGCATTTTTAATGTTGTGACACCCGACAACTGCACGTTGAGCCCAAGCTCATATCTTACACATGTAATCTGTATCAGCTAGTTTTATTTGTCTCACCAGAAATGTTTGGGTTAGCATGGCTGAAATGCTAGCATAAGCGGGAACAAAAAAACCTTTCCCCTGCATGCTCAACCTCTTCTTTCCTGTATTATGAAATGCAGACCAGTCATTTGGTTGCATTTGGCTGGTTTTGAGCACACATTGTCTCTGAATACCTCAATTTTTTATTTTTTTTTTGTCCAATTTAGCCTTTTTATTCTTGAGGCTTATGAGTGGTTTGCACTGTGCAGTGAATTCTCTGTATTTACTTTCATGCAGTATTCTTTATGGTACATTTGGATATTGATACGCCTGCCCCCTGGAGAGTGTTGTTCACTTGGTTGGTTGTTGTAAAAGGGTTTCTCTTCACCATGGAAATTATTCTGTGATCATCCACCACTGCTGTCTTCTGTGGCCATTAGGGCTGCACCTAACAATTTGTTTTTTTTATCGATTAATCTAATTGTTGCCGTGTTGTCTGCACTTAATAATGCACCCAAAATGATGAAAAGAGAAATCCTCTTAATATTTCTATTTTCTTTAATCTTCACATAACCTGCAAAACAAAATCCTGTGTTAAAATGTACCTTCTCTGTACAGTCAAACATAAAATCTCTCATGAAATTAAAGCAAGATTTTTAACAATGCAAAAAATGTTCAACTTGAACAACAAACAGAAGTAACTAACACACAATCTCTCTTCCCCTCTAGTGTATGGGTCTACATGTCTCCTGTGTTGGGGTGACTAAGAACATTTAGGCATTACAGTGTTACATTATTAGAGTTAAATTAACACTGGGAGTGTTACTGCTTTAAGGTTAGACAAACTATGGGAGTGTTACACCCTCAGTCTTAATTTAACTCTAATAGTGTTGATGTAACACTGGCAGATTTACTGTGTAAGCACACTTGATGTGTTTATAACTCAGCTCTGGGTCAGAGAACATTAAAATAGTGTATAATGTCTTTTTTTCTGAAAAGATGCAAATCACTGAATTTAGACCAATAACACGAGATGATGTTAGGAGCTGCAGCAGAATCTCGGTTGTGTATTTTGTTTTAACAAAGTTCTAATAATATGGATTTATTAGGACTTCCGTTTGTTACATATAACACAACTAGTGCTTTATGAGATGTTCTGTTGTTTTCTGTGAACGTAATGACAATAAAAAAATATTTAAATACAGAAACAACAGAAACAGTGAGTACGATGTGCTCCGCACTGCTGTGTGATGCTCGTGCACGCGAAGGGCAGTCGGATTCTGGCGGTGCTATTTTTTGAGCAGGTTCAATTTCAGACGATGGAGATTTGCGTTTTAGTCAGCGCTCCATGTTTACGTGCCACAAGTTCTTATCAGTGACTGTGTTGGTTCTGAAAGTTGACTGAGAGAAATGCTCTAAAGCAGATGGTCCTCGTAGCTCTGTAGACAGAGGAGGAGTGAGCGCGCAGAGTGCAGCGTCCAGTACGGAAGTCGGTCTGCCCGACCATCAGTCCGTCTCACAATCCAAACCGAGCGAATGTTTCGCTGAACGTTTTCACTGTAATTGTGTGCGGGAGTTTCTGGCATTATTAAGGCTAAAATTGCGGAAATCAAAGAAATAGTCACCTTTACTGCTATCAGGGCCTGAATTTCAGTGCGGGAATTGCGCACTACTTTATAGTGACTACTACTAACGTGCACATTAGCAACACATGCTAATATTTGTAATATATAATGCTAGGGTGGAGAGAACAAATAAACAGAACTTAAGGTGGTGTCTCGCCGCAGGCTTGAAGAAGCGCTCCGGGATGCTTGTGCTTCAGGTGCTCGTGCATAGCGGTCGTGCTGCTGTGATAAGCTGATGATCTCCATTTGGCAAAGCTTACATAGCACCACATTGTTCGGTCTCTATCCAAAATACTCCCAAACTTAAGATGCCCGTGTGCGAGTTTTTTAGCCACAGTCTGCTCCCCGGAGAAATCCATGTTTTTAGTGGATGTGGCCATCTTGGAAACGTGTCGACGTGCATTTTTGCAAATCGACATATTTTTGAAGTCGATTATGTCGCCGCGTCTACCCACCACAATTCTTCTATCCTGAACATTATGTATGCAAGTAAAGCCCAAATAAACCTTTCTATAAGCCTCGTACTCAGTACCTGTCAACAACTACCTGATGGGGGTCATAGCTGAAAGATCACATCAGTCCTTGTTGACAGGTGTTATATTTCACATCTATAAATAAATAGCAGTTAAAAGAGATTAAGATAAGTGAAAAGGTTTTAACTCATTGAGCAGAACTGAATGTTGGTTAATGTTATTGATTTTTTTTACTGAACATGTCATTAAAATGTTGATTATTTGTTGCGTAAAATAAATGTTGAAAGCATTCTGTATTGTGATTGGTTGGTTTAAGTTATGTGAATGAGTCAATCAGATGTGAGGTGAGAGGTGAAGGCGGGAATTGTGAGTTTGTAAAAGAGCTCAAGGAGGAGGAGGAGGAGGAGGTTTGTTTATGCGAGAGAGAAACATGAGTTTAGTTAAAGTGTTATAGCAGGACTCTCTGAGAACGTTAAATGCTGATAGAGGTGCCGAATTCGATTACTCGACAGGAGAGCACGTTTAGCTGAACGAGCTGTAAAACCGCGACTGCTGCTTTTATATGGCCTTGGCTAAGAAGCTAGCGCAGAGCTAACTCTAGCAGTTAAGCGGGAGAAGCTGTGAGTCTGACCGGGACAGAGAGCTGTGAGCCGGACAGCGCTGCGAGGCGGAGGACCGAGTCCACATCCACGTCTGCTGGATCACTTCTCTCTCCAACCACGTCAGGTGTGTTTTTCTTTCTGTCTCCTCCACTCCGGTCGTCCTGGACCGAGTCTTTACAGATTTTTCAGACATTTGTTTAGAACCAGGGGCGTTGCACAAGCAGGGCCCCAGTGTCGGACATTAGGCTGGAGATTTTTGGGGACCTGGCAACCCGGATGTTGCTTGTAGCACCAAGATCTGTCCCGGTGTTCTGTAGAGTTTTCCTACCTCATCGATTTCTCCGCATATTTATAGACGTATATATCGAGTTGTCCTACCTTATCGATACGTCCTACCATAGCACAAATGAGCGCATATATGGGTAGGAAAATCTGATGGTGTAAATAAAGCTATAAAATCTTACTACCAGCATTAAATGTATGGGTAGGATAATCTGATAGTGTAAATAACACCATAAAGGAGACAGACTAAATTTAAATTACTTATTTATTTTAATAGATCTTTAAAACAATATGCATTTATTGAAACCAACTGTAAAGTGCGCAACAAACAAAAACAGATATTCCGATTAGTAAACATTTTTTACAAAGGTAGCTGTTGTCTTTTTGTTCATCATACTGAGCACATTCAAAATGTGCCCAGCGACTGCACCCATCACACTGCACCTAAAAATAAGGAGGACATGATTAACTGGAAAAACATACTGCAGAGTAAAAATAACTAAATTTGTCAAATCTAAAGTTTATGTAGATTATTTCCTCACTGTATACTCAATAGAAATATGACATATCATCTTGACAGACATATTTACCATTTCAATCATGCTCTTGTCAGCATCCACTACTAACGTAGTGCAAACTATGCAGTAGTCCTCTGCATTGCCTAAAAAAAATGAAATTAACTTTCATTAGATGCTTAAATTCTATCTAATTTCTTGAAAAGGTGGGATGCTAAGAAAGTTTATAACTCCCCATTATTTTCAAGTAATGTACAGGCCATCTCTGTCCGTGCATTGCTTACAGCCTCTTTTGTTGTCAGTACATTTCCAATCTCTCCCTCCAGAAGGAAATGTTCTGCGAACTACAATAAAATGTATTAAACTTTTTAATTTGTAATTCCATTGGCGTGAAGATTTTTGTGAAAAAAATTACCTTCATTACTAAAACTCCACAGCTGGTAGAATCTTGCTGTGGGTTGTGCTGCATTACTTTTATTTGCCACTCAGTGCTCTGACTTTTGTGACCCATCATCTTCAAAAAATTCCTATTTTTGACCAAGACATTAGTAGTTTACAATT
>BRDA01042044.1:0-10864 GCA_036984385.1 Crenuchus spilurus
AGTGATCTTACTCCATAAAAATGTATAAAGCATTTGCGGCTCCCAGTATTTTCTTTTCTGTGGAAATCGGTCCAAATGGCTCTTTGAGTGTTAAAAGTTGCCGACCCCTGATCTAGCCTAAGATTATTTTCAGCTTCTTTATTTGCATATTTTGTCATTTCTCCACTTGAAAGTGGACTGGTACTAAACTGATCCCAGAACTATCCTGTGCTGAGGATCTGTTAAGGTTTTCTATGATACAACAGAACCATGGCAATAGATGTGTTCTTTGGCAAGTACTGAGACTTTAATGAATTCAGTGAATACTTGCGTTACTGTTAGATATTTAGGATCAACTAATTTAGCCAATGTGATTTTTCACACAACCCATTCGTGCAGTGACACACATACACACACTACTGAACACACTAGGCTGTGAGAATTTGTGCCCAAAGCGGTGGGCAGCCCTTATCCACCGGCGCCCGGGGAGCAGTTAGGGGGTTAGGTGTCTTGCTCAAGTCATGTCCTGTCTGGGGATCGAACCAGCAACCTTCTGGTCACAAGACCAGATCCTTACCACTAGGCCATGGCTGCCCCCTACTACAGGGGAGAGCGCAAACGCAGTCCCCCACTAACAGAAATTATCTATTTTGTCAACTCCATGTAGCTAAAACCTGTGTCAATGAGTACTGTTGGTACATTGCGAAGAAGTAGCAATGCACTTGTCAGTTCTGTCAGTTTACTTCTTAAAATGAAATGTTTTTGACTGACCAAATTAAGGACCAAAAACTAAACCCTTTTCAACATGCATTTCTTTTCCTGAAGACAAGACTGAAACCAAAAGCCCATAAAATAAAAAGGTTGTGTTAACAGACCTGCAGGGACATCACAGAAGAAGACCTGAGTTTGTGTAACGGTTCCTATATGCTTTGCCCAATATATATGTAAATACTATGGAATTTAAACTGACATTTGGCTCATAAACTTCAACCTCACTCACTGTTTCATTTGAAATTCAGTGTGCTGGACTACAGAGCGAAAGCTACTAAAATTAAGTGCACATATAGTTCTAGTACTGTGCAAAGGCAGAACAGATATTTGATTTAAAAAGCTTTTTACTGGGTCAGCTATTCATTTGCACAGAACCCCCTCCCCCTACACACACTAATATTAGCATAAATAAATACAACATTCACAGAATAAGTACTGATTTTCTGTTTTGGTTTAACCCTTTGCAGACCACTTCTCATGGCATGTATCTGTTCTTTTTATTTTTCATCTAATATCTGGTTTGTATTTGTATTTTAACACTTATTTGTTGTGTTATACATATATATGCATATATGGTTTTTATTAGCATCAACACATTTATTGCCAAAACAAATAATTTAATTAATGAACTTATTATCAACACTACCTAATATGGTCACTCTCCAAAGTTATCAAGTATCTCCAAAATATAAACCTGTAAGTGAATGTACAGAGATTTTATTTAAACAATTTTTGGAGCATTAGACCAATCATTGTGATGTTTAAAGGGGACATATAAAAAAAATAACTATTTCAGTATCTTTATTTTTAGTATCTTGAGTTCTTACATCTTCTACAATCTGTAGAAAATTCAGACTCAGGCAGTGTTTTGTGGGCTGTTGTCTGAAAACTGAAATGTAATGACTCGTTCAGGTTTGTGCAATAAGGGGACTTAGTCACGTCCCAACAGTGTAACCCACAAGTTTGAAGTTTATTCAAACTTTCCATTCCACCTTAAATGATGCAGGAGTGGTATGAGATGCATGTAAAAACACACATCTCATTCTCTTAAATTTGGAACTCTCTGTGTGTGTGTGTGTGTGTGTGTGTGTGTGTGTGTGTGTGTGTGTGTGTAATATGTATGTGTGTGTGAGACAGAGTGAAAGAGTATTAACCCATAATGCCTGACTGTAACTGCTTCACCGTTTAAGGTGGAATAGAGAAATTTGAAAAAGAGGCTGGTGAATAAGAAGCTAAATTCTGCTTTGTCTCTTAGTTTATCAATCTAAAGCAGAGCTAATCTGATGTTATTGTGGTATCTGTGGTCAGTATGGATGACGGGTTAGTGTGTGTGTGACTTGGGTCAGTATTACACTGTTATAACACTGTTGATAGCTGAGAGAGAGCGCAGCAGGTGGTCAAGAGAGGTTGAGCTAGTGAATGAAGGCACAGAGAGTAACAGGAGTGAGAACAAAGCAGTAAATCAGAGAAACTAAACAGTATGATTTAAATGTTGTGATTGTTTGCTGAGCTCTCCTGTGTGTCTGCTCTCTGTGTGTGGAGGTTTCAGCTCTGCCCTCCCTGCTGAAATGGGGGTGGGGAGAGCAGTGCCTCATTTACATAAAATCTGCCTCCATCAATCTTCATGTTCATCAGACAAGTGAAAAAAATGATCAAACAGGCTTATCTGATGACTAACAACTGAGGTTTTTATTGACATTCATTTCATTTAAACCAGGAGTGTCAAACCTCAGTCCAGCAGGGTTGGTGTCCAGCACAGTTTGGTGATTTCTCTGCTCTGACACTGCAATTAAACCTGGTAATGACCTGCTGAGATGAATTAGGTGTGTTTGATTAGAAAGATCACCTGGACTGGAGTTTGAAACCACTGATTTAGACCCTCAGGCAACATGTTTACTTGTGGAAAAAGGGTGTAATATGGGACCTTCTGAAGAAAGCTTAAAAATGAGATTTTCAGTGGACAGTGAAGGACTTGTACTGTGTAAAGGAGTGAAATTTTAATTTATTCAGGATTATAGTAGTTTGTTTTCTACAATGTTAAACTAACGTCAGGATCATAGTGTTGCTTTAATCTGCAGGTTTTGCTGTCAAACCTAAGCAAAATATGAATCTGTCACTTCTTTGTTGATCCACCCTGAGCTTTTTATAGTCTACAGTGAGTGCTGCAGTGATCTTTCTTTTTTAAAAATGTATTTCTTCAACATACCACATCACGTTTTGACAAGTCACTGTAAAATTGGGAATTTTAACTCTGTGTGTGTGTGTGTGTGGTTGTGTATGTGCACACATGTGTCTCACTGCGTGCATGAAAGCGGCTTTCTGAAGGCTCACACGTCGTCACTCAGTGGGGCAGTCAGACTGGAAAATGAACTCGAGACATTTTTTGTGGGGGTCTGGCTGGGGGAGGTAGCGGCGGCTCATCACAGAGCGAATTTCACTCGCTGGAGTGGAACGGCTCGGACAGAAGAGCATGTTTTGTCTCCCTAGATTCGCCCGCAGAGCTGGAATGAGCGAATCTGTGTTTCGTTTCATGTGAGCGCCTCAATAATATAAAGCCAAATGCAATACAGGCCATTCATTTAGAAACATATTGAGTTTTTTTTTCTTCATCTTCTCACAAATTTCTTCAAGGAGTTACTTTTTCTTGTGGACTCTCTATTTGGAAAAGTGAAGAAATGAACAGAATATTTGCACATCCAAGTTGCACCTTCACGTGTGTTTGGTTAGAAAGAAATATTTTGTGTTTGTGTCCATTGCAACAGCTCTGGAAAGCAGTAGGATATGACTGAATAATGCAGAAGGATTGTGTGCCTGTCTGTATGTGTGTGTAAATTTTGGGAGGGTGGAGATAGGGTTGAGTCTCCTGCAGTGTGACTGTAATAGCTTCTCCTCTCTTCTTTCACTCCTACACTCCTCCTCTCTCGTCCCTCCAGCTTTTTTTTCAATAGTGGAGGGATATAACAGAGATAGACTTTGATTCTGTCATTCATTACACACACAGGTTTGTTTTTATATAGTGTCAGGATGGGCATTATATATATATGTTCCACATTTTGAACCATTTCAGTTGGACCAGACTTTAAACACAATGTAGAATGAACTAAACATGGCACAGTTGAATATATTGGTAGTCTAGATATAAGGTCTCAATACCCAGTGAGCTGTCTAACTAGTCAGTATCTATGTAGACAGCTGTCTAAGTAGTCAGCATTATAATCGTCATCCACTCTTATAAAACACATAAATGAGACACTCTAGTTAGACAGTGAAGACATCACTTATTCCCGCCCACTGCACACTACTTACCTCAGCTGTCAAAATCACCTCAGCACATCACCACCATAGATCTGTTCTTGCCGTTTTTATTGCAATTTTAGAAGAACTAAATGTAAGAATAACTTACATTGAAAAATCATATCACTGCTTGCCCTGATGCTGGCTGCTGCACTTGCATCCGCTGCTGGGATTGCCTTAACAACTGAGGAAGCATTCAATGCTCCCTTGATATTGGGTCAAAATAAGGTCTCTCATGCAGCTTTTTTGAGATATCTAAGAACTGAGGCTGCCTTATTCTTGGGGTGCATATTGTGACATAAAATGATGTCTATATAGAGAGATCACTATTGAGACAGAGCTATTGTGTCTCCAGAGCTTACAACTACATGAAGTATCAATATATCACATATTCATTATACAGTGGTAACCCTACTTACGAGTTTAATCCGTGCAGGAGCCGAGCTCGTTAGCTGGTTTGCTTGTTAGCTGGATGCATTTTCCCCATAAGAATACATGTAAAACTGATTAATCCGTGTCAGCCGGCCAATATACAGTAGACTTTAATATGCTAAATAATGTGTTTATATGGGTTTTTTAAAACATAAACGTGACGACGACGATACTCATGTAGGCTGACCGCTGATGAGAGGGAGACCGACGGTGCTCGTGTAGGCTGGCGGCTAAGGAGGACAGGAGGACGGGCGTACGTGTATGGCATGGTTACACTTATCATATGAAAAGTCAAAGTAAAATTTATCTAATTTTCTTGTTCACTACCTTTTGCTACCTTAGCGTCGCTTTCAACAGGCACTTTCACTTTTACTGGACAGCGGTCAAAGATATTGACTGACCTCTTCTTCTACGGTAGCATCTAGGGGATGCTACGACCGCAGCGCTCCTAGCGGTTTGGCATACTTGAAGAAATTTACGCTACTCATTACTTGGAATTTTACTCATTACCTGGAACAAGAATATTCTGAGACCTCGACTCGTTACCTGGAATACTAGTTAGTAGGGATGCTCGTAAGTAGGGTTACCACTGTATACACCAATCAGCCTTACTGTTAATTTTGTTAACGATAATTATGTCAAAAAATACTGTTGATGACCATTTTTTCACAACAGAAACGAGACGAGAACTAAATAAAAACTACAATTTTAAAACGAAAACTATGACTAAAAGTATTAGACTATTCGTCAATGAATAAAAACAAAACGAAAATGTCACAGAAGGACAAAAATAATTTATTTTTCCAGTAATCCACTTTTTTTTATAAACCTGCTGCACCACATCCTGATGTATGACTTTCTTGAAGCACATTAAGCTGCCCTGTCACACTGGTGAAGCTTAACAACACAACGTGCTGACATCACTGCCGCAGCTTGGACAGAAAAAAAAGCGCTTTTATGGAGAAATTTCACTTTCGCTGCCACAGAAAACAAAATGGAATGCAAAGTTTGTGGATTTAAAATAACTGGGAAAAACACCACAACCTCAAGAGGCACTTGAGTTCTCACCAATATGAGTTTTACAAAAAGGTAAGCTAACGTAGCCAATGTAGCTAGTTAGCCAGTTACTAGTTGTTCACTAGCTAGCTAACGGCAATGAATATGTATATCGTTTGAGACGGTTCATGTTTCATTTTTGAGTTTTTCAATATCTAAAGGAGAAATGTGCAATCCGTTATCATTATCTTTGTTGTTTAGGTCAAATAGATCACAAACACATCTAACTGGAGCCAAAAGACACACATACAACCTTCATTGCATCTAAAAATATCTCTAAAATAGTATAACTAAAAATACAACTAAAATTAGATTAATTTTTTTAACATTTAATTGACTAAAACTAGACTAAAATGTTTTCAGTTTTCATCAACTAAAACTAGACTAAAACTAACAATAATTAAATGACTAAAATGTGACATTTTAGTCAGAAAACTAAGACTAAAACTAAATCAAAATCACCTGTCAAAATTAACACTGCAGCCACAATATTAAAGCTGATGACTGATAATGTAAATAATATTACTCATTACAATGTTTGGGGAAGCAGATGTATCTGGATGAGTTTCACAAGGGCAAATTTGTGATAGTTGGTAGACTTGGTTAGAACATCTGCAAAAGGTTCTCAGAAAAGGTGTTCTCAGTATGCAGTGGTTAGTACCTACCAAGAGTGTTCCAACGAAAGAGAACTGGTGAACCGACAACATGGCTAAGGTTCATTCATGCATGTGGGAAGCTAGCCCATCTGGTCTGATCTCACAGAAGAGCTACTGTAACAGAAATTGTTGAAAAGGTCAATGCTGGCTATGACAGCAAGGTGTCAGAACAGACTTGATGAATAAGATACTGCTTAGCTGCAGACCAGTCAGAGTGCCCATGCTGACCCCTGTCAACCACCATAAACACCTACAATACACACATATCAGAACTGAACCATGGAGCAATAAAAGAAGGTGGAACTCTCTGTTGAATCATGTTTTGCTTTATAACAGGCATGTCAAACTCAAGTCCTGGAGGTCCAGAATCCTGCACAGTTTGGTGATCTTCCTGATCAAACTCAGCAGGTAATGAGCATGTTTAATTGTAGTGTCAGAGCAGAGAAATCATCAAACTGTGCTGGACACCAGCCCTCCAGGATTGGAGTTTGACACCCCTTCTTTACATCATGTGGATGGCTGGGTGTGTATGTGTTGATTCCTTGGATGCACCAGGATGCACGTTGGGAAGAAGGCAAGCTGATGGAGGCAGAGTGATACTCTGGCAGTGTTCTAAAGGAAACCTTCTGACATTCATCTAGCAGACCATTTAGATTGCTTACAGATGTGGGCCACTTCTGGCTGAGAAATGGTACTGCTGGCCCACTGTCAGCTCTGGCAAACTGCATGTGAGCCAAATGTGGCCCTTTTTTTGAAAATACACATTTGGCCTACATGTACCATAACAAATGTGGTCCACTTCTGGCAGAGATATGTCAGGTTTACCTACATTTGGCAGATATGTGGCCCTAATCTGGCGTATATGTGGCACACACCGGGAGTGGTCCTGCCAAGTGCCGTCAATCCAATCGGCAAGTGGGCAAAATTGAATGGGGGATGAGGGCCAGATGTGGGCCAGAATAATTTTGCTATCATGGCATGTACAATGAAAAATGTTTCAATAATGGTTTAAGGCAAATTACAGAGAGATTAAGGTGTTAACTTGGCCTCAAAATGATGACTTTCATAGAATCAGCATCCCATTTTGTTTGTCAGTTGCTTTTTATGGATGACTCCAGAAATGTCCATGTTTTTAACTATGAATTAAAAACACTCCTGACACTAGTGGCAGAGCATACATGCAAATGTCTTGTGTTATGCTTGTTTTGGAAAACAGAGTGGACTGCTCGTATCTATGAACCACTTATACTTCTTGCTCACCTATTTTTACAGAATACTGCTGAGTGAAGTTTCACCTAGCAAGTGTGAAGTGAGTAGTCTGAGGGAGTTTTTCCTTGCCACTGTCGCCATAGGCTTGCTCACCAGGGATTAGGGATACATGATTTGGTGTTTGTTATTACTGACCCTGTAAAGCTGCTTTGTGACATCAGTTGTAAAAAGCGCTTTAAAAATAAATTTGATTTGATTTGATTTGACTAATCAACAGAGTCCACAATGTCAACAGCTGGGGTTAAGGGACTTGAATCAGTCTATTTAAATGGAGGCTACAATAGATCCTGAAAATACGTAAAACTCAAACTGTCCACCATTTTTATTTTGTAGATAAAAAAAAAAACATTTTATTTTAAGGATAAATTGCCCACCAAACTGGAAATGTCTCCCTGGTTGTGTTGTTTCAGATAGATGGTCATCTTAACTATGGTGATTATGTAATCTCTAAGTAAATGCCTGTGTCAGATAAAGGTCCACCTTAAAGAAACTGAGTTTGCTAATTAGGAGTGTCTGGGTACTTTTGGACAGTGTCTGTATAGCCATACGGTCTTCCTAAAGTTATTTTTCTTGAAAGTACACACACACATACACACACACACACACACACACACACACACACACACACACACACACACACACACACACACACACACTGAGCTCATTTTCAAATCATTGCATCCTCTCACTACATGATTTTGACACTCAAACACAAATAGCAAGGAAGCAGGTTTTCAAGTACTCTCCAGAGAGCGCACACACACACACACACACACACACACACCTTTCATTTGACCAGGTCTGTGGTCAGTTCATGCTCTTCTGAGGTCTGCTACTTTCACACATCATTTGAATTCTCTCTCTATGTCTCTCTCTCTATTTCCACAGGCTGTGGACACCATCCCTCACTCCATCCCTCTCTCTCTCTCTCTTATCTATTCCATCTATCACTTTCTCTCAATCTCACACTATATTTCTTTCCTCTTATTCTGCAGGGACAGAAGACCCACTCTCCAGGCCGCTCTGAAAATACATCATTAAGCTCCCCAGGATACAGTGTGTGTATTCGGAAATCTGCAAGTGTGTGTATGAGAGTGTGTGTAAAAAGGAGAGAGAGAGAGAAATGGAGTAGCCCTGTCTACAGCAGTAAAGGTGTGTAATGAATAAAATATGTTGGTTTCCTTGGCTGACTGACACATGGAAGAAGTACAGTAGGGCAGTCGTGCAGCAGGACAGCAGCAGAGTATTTACACACATACTGCCCATCATTAGCTCTATAGGGATATGCATACAAACACACACACACAAACACACGCATACACACTCCTGTCTTCTCCTGTCTTGGGCCTCATTACTGCACACACCGTTGCATGGTACAGACACGCTGCTGTGTCAACACTGTATCTGCATGCATGGAACATGATGATATACTGTTTTCATCACAAACACTTTTCTGCATAATACTGTCCATAAGGGTGTGACACAGACACCTTTACATATGGCCACTGGTTTGTTCTGAAGTGTTGTAGTGTGTAGAAGAAGAAACAGCAGTACTTTTATATATCCCCATTTGGGAAAATTGCTTGCAAAAATTTTACCCACCTGTGAAACTGAGAGCACACACACAGTGATATCTACACATATGCCTGGAGAAGTGGGCAACCACGCAGCTGGGGAGCATATGGGGTGCTTTTGGGAGTTAGGTACTTTGCTCAAGGGGACTTCAGCTATGGATGTTTTAGAGAGAGGGACTGCCCATTATCCTGTAAGGGCAAATCAAAACTGGCAACCTTTCAGTCCCAAGTTCATTTCTCTAACCATGGCTCACATTGTCAGTGTAGTTATTTGAATGTTGAGAGACATCATAGAAGATTTCATATAGCAAAAATGATATTAAAAATGCTTCTATTCTTGCTAACTAGTGAAAAACTTAAATGAAACAAAACATTAAGGTCAATATATATTGGCTCTGGCTCAGGCATTTACTGATTGGTTCATTCGAAACTAGAGACCCTGAACTTTCCTCCGAGCGTGTTGGTTGACCAGGGATGGTGTATCAAGCCATAGTAAAAAAAAAAAAAAAGGCAGTGGCTGTATCACACGCACCGGAGGAGGTGTATGTATGTCTTCACCCTCCTAGAGTCAGGGACAATGCAAAGTGATAGGGAGAGCCACTAATGGGTTGGGTTCACTGGCAATTACCACATTGGGAAGAGGGAGAACATTTTAAAATATATATATATATATATATATATCTAGTTTCGAATGAACCAATCAGTAAATGCCTGAGCCATTGCAATTTGTGAGTGATAGGGAGAGTGAGAGCACCATCCCACCCACCCAGAGAGAGCACTGCCAATTTTGCTCTCTGTGGGCCCCGGCTGTTAATGGCAAACAGCATGACCGGGATTCAAACTCGCAATCCACTGGTCATAGTGTCAGCGCCATAGCCCACTGAGCCACTATTAGGCCAATATTATAAATATGCTTTAGGTCCTCATCATTCAATCAAAATAGCTCTGACCCATTAAGGCATGGAGTGTTCTAGACCTCTGAAGGTGATGTCTCGTGTCTGAGACCAAGACACCATGTTAGCAGCAGTGTCTTTACGTCCTGAAAGTTGTGGAGCTAATGTGGAGTGAATTGTTGTTATCCCACAGATGCTTAACTGGATTGAGATCTGAGAAATTTAGGGGCCACTGTCATTAGGTTCTGACCACTGCTGACCGGGGACACAATACAAGACTTGCTGTTTCAGAAATGTTTCAAACCAGTCATCTAACGATAATGATTTGGCATGAGTTTCTCAGTTCTCCAGACTAACGCAATTCTCCCACACCCAACACATCAACTAAAAGAACCAGCTGTTCTTTTACTTGCTAATATATCTCAGATCTTCAGGTGCTGTTGTTAGATAATCATAATCATTGTCATTCATCAGTGAATGTGAATACATGGTCTTCCATGTACGTTTTGCATTTAGAATATTTTAAGACAATGGTTGGGAAATAAACTACTGTGCAAAAATGTAAAATATGTGTCAGTCTCAGCTGTCACAGATATGAACAGTATTCTACGCAATCTGAGCAATGTATGCAAACTGTGCTGCTGTTTTTAATTATGCATGCATTGGTAGGAGAGCTGTATTGAAGGGTAAAAGCTTGAGGTTGGGCCCTCAGCACTGATGTGAGCTGAATAAACAGCACCTCCAAGGTTCTACTCCAACTGCAATGTGAACCGACTAAGTACGTAATAACCTCACGATATAAGGTCGTAATAAACTAACGTCAACCTCATCTTGGAACCTCCACGACAAATAAGTCGAGTGTAGTCACGACTCCCGGGTTGGAGTTCGAAAATGGGAAGTTATGTCGAGAGGATGGTTACGTACGTATTAATTTTTGTCG
>BRDA01042049.1:0-25642 GCA_036984385.1 Crenuchus spilurus
CATATAGGTGCACTTTGTAGTTTTACAATTACAGGTTGTAGTCCATCTGTTTTTCTGTATACTTTGTTAGTATCATTCTCAACAATGCAGTGACAGTGATGTGGTGGTGGTGTGTTAGTGTGTTTCGCTGGTACGTGTTGAGACAACAGCAGAGATGCTAAACTCTATGTCACTGTACTGTACACTCTTTTAGACACATCTACCTTGTTGGTCCACCTTGTACATGTAAAGTCAGAGATTGTAGCTCATCTGTTGCATCTGTTTGTGTTGGTCCTCTAGTCCTTCACTGATGGGCACAAGACATTTTTAGCTGGAACGTTTTGGTTGGTGCACTGTTTTCACTCCAGCAGTTACACTGAGGTGTTTAAAACACCATCAGCTCTGCTGTGTCTGATCCACTCATACCAGCACAACACACATTAACATACACAGTAAATCTGCCAGTGTTAAATCAACACTATTAGAGTTAAATTAACACTGAGAGTGTTACATTTTGACACCCTCAGTGTTAATTTAACTCTAATAGTGTTGATTTAACACTGGCAGATTTACTGTGTACCACCACCACATCAGTGTCACTGCAGTGCTGTGGCTGTCTACACTGTCTAAATAATACCTGCTCTGTGGTGGTCCTGACCATTGAAGAACAATATAAACAGAGGCTAAGAAAGTATACAGATAAACCCATGGAGTACAGTCTGTAATTGCAGACCAAAACATGCAGCTGTATGATCAGTAGAGCTGCTAAAATGGACAAAGAGTGTAGATACAAGGTATGTGTACCTAATGAAGTGGCCAGTGAGAGTATATTTGAGATTTACAAGTTGCTGCTTGAACACATCTTTCCCCTTATATATTATAGTGTATATACAGTATGGTTTTTTAATTCTTTTGTTTGTCTTTCCTTGTTTGTTGGTTTGTTCCTTGCTATTGGATTGTATCTAGATGGCTCAAACTCCTAGCAACCAGCACCTCCAACGAAAAGCCAATAGATACCAAAAAAGCACAGAACACAGAGGAGAAAAAAAAACAATGGAATGAAATAATAGCACAGTGATGTAACAATTCCCCAATTTTACAACAAAATTGCATTGATGATGTCTTATATGAAACCCCAGCAGCAGCTTTCTTCCCCCTGGTTGTGGATTTTATCTCAGGCTATGGAAGGACCTGAGGAAAACAGAGACACTACGTCTTTAGTTTTTACCACTGAGGACGAGCCATGGAAAAAACAGCCTCGGCTCATAGATAGCATCCCAGCTTCTAGTCAAGTCTAGACTAAAATAATATGATTTACTCTTTTTTCCAAAAAGTGGGTCATCTTTAAAGTATATCTGCCAGTTTGTCATTTCATTTGCCTGGATTTTCTGTGCCGAGTTTTCTAAAGCTGTGGCCCAGTCCCCTCCTTTCTAGCCATGCAGATGTCTTGGCTCACATTACAGTTGGAAGACTGAGTCATGGCTTGATGCCCCCCACCCCTCATCACCCCCCAGTGGACTTGAAGGAACTTGGCTTCAGAATTGTACAAAATCCATCCCAGTCTCTGCATGGAGCCACTGCAGCCCAGAAAAAATATGAAAGACTTCTGTTTTTCTATCCTGATGGACTGCTAGCTTACATTCAGTTAGCTTGGGCTTAAACAGAAGGTGGATTTCAGACCTGCTACTACCTCTAAATTCTTCACATTAATATGAAAAGAAGGGGCAGAGAAGAGAAAACTGGCAACTTAGGGAAGGGTAATAAAAGAGGAGAGGAGTGATGCTTTTTATTAATGTAGAGTGCATTGGTAATGTTGATGCTGGACGTAGCTTTTAGTGTAATTAGCCAGGAAAAACAAGGAGACGTCTCACTATGGAATCTGGGAGGGCATTAAAGGAGCTGGTGGCCAATCAAAATGTTCATGCTATGACACTGTCCAACCCCTTTTGTTCCCAATTTTAGGCTTTAGCCAGAACAGTTATGTAATCTAATAAACACCCCAGACTTTATTAAAGCAGTAAAACAACTGGGAGACGTTCTCGGAGACAGACAGCTGTTCCCCTTTTCTCTGGATCTAGTCTACAAAACAGACTTAAAATTCATGACACTGATTTATGCATCAGTTGTGGGCTTTCTCACAGCTCCTCTAATCTTTCTCAACAAAACTCATCTGCATTAGCTACAGTTCTATAGCAGTTTACATGAAATGTGAGTAATAACGATAAGTAATCCCATTAAAACTATGCATGGTATCTTAGCACTTTAACACTACAGAACTATTTCTTAAGTGCCGATTGTTTAATATGTGCTGCCAGTTCACGCTACTAATAGTGTTATGCAACATGCGCAAACATCCCAAGAACCCTGCGCAGACACAGCCCGGCAAATTTCTCCAACCCTGCTACTGGCCAACGGAAACATTATTATTATACTGCTTTACTTTTTCCACGAGCTTCATAAAAGTCTATGCAGATTAAAAGCAGGTCAGTGTGTATGTAAGCTGTGTATGTGCTTTTCTCCACTGTTAGCTAAGTTCTGTTTTGTCCTCCAGGGTTCCACTGGCTGCCCAGACTGCCTTGAGTCTTGGCCACCACATGCTCTCATAGTCCAACTATTTTACTAACCGCAATGAAACAGCTTTAATTTCAGTGGCTGCTCCACTGCGGGATCTGAAGGATACCCCGGGCTTCCTGCAGCCAGCAAAGCTGTTCAGACTATGGGCCTTCGGTCATATTGACAGATTCAAGGTACACCTTCATCCAAGGGCATGATCTTGGCTTGAAAAGTCAGTATATAAAGTTGGCCACCTCAAAGACCATCAAACCTGTGGACAAGCTCTATATGGCAACAGCATTAATGTTAACATCAGCTTACGTTAGCCAAATGATGTGCCCCATTTTCCCATTTATGGAGTTATCAATAGCTGGAAAATTGTAATGTTTGAGAAGATAGTTGTAGGTAATCTCATTTATACAGTTCAATTCTGGGCCATTTATCATCAGTCTTAGCTGTGTGGGTCAGTTCTAACGTCTAATTTAAAGATGATTGAGATGCTGCCTCTCACTGCAGTAACAGACATCTACTATATATATGAGAAAGTTGAAGTGTAAGGATAAAAAATATAAGGCTTCAAGCTCTGGCCAATTTCTAGATTGTGATTCATTCCATATCTAGAACAGATGTGTACACATGTGGCCCAGGCTCTGTATCAACGAAGCTTTTTTTTTTCAGACGACTTACATGATTTTTCTTCCTTTTCTGGTCAGCAGTTTTGAATGTCTCCAACAAACATCTTCATCTTCACCATAATTGCATTCAACGAGTAACACTGCATGTTTTCTCAGCCTACGTAACTATGAAAATGGGTGTAGCCCAGTGATCCATTTATTGGCGGCGAGCTCTGTGGAATGAAAATTTAGCAAATATTTATATTTCTGCCATCCGGTTTAGGACAGCTGAGTAAGAGTAGACTTATCTGATTTAGTGATTTCACCAGTGGTGTCTAGGTGATTATTAAAAGCTTGGGACCAAAATTTGATTGTGGTGTGTGTGTGTGTGTGTGTGTTTCAGGGTGGAAAACTGCACCCATGCTTACATCACTTATACATCAAGACCAGACAAAAGTGTCAAAAGTACTGACATTCATTACTCAGGTAGAAGTATAGATACTAGGGTTTTAAAAGACTTTTATAGAAGTTGAAGCATCAACTTAAGCTTTTTCCTCAAGTAAAAGTACAAAAGTGCTGGTTTTAAAACTACATAAAGTATAAAAGTAAAAGTAATGTAAGGAAAACAAATGCCAAAACTTAGGCTGTGCCACAGGGGTATATAGTGCACTACCCCAGCCACCACCCCCAAAATAATTTTTTTCTAAAAGCTGTAATGACTATAATGTTATATTAAAATTGTAATGTTGAATTTTTTGGGATGTACTGGCAACCTGTTTCAGCTGCATATCTGCCCCTTGAAAATGAAAACATTTTAGTCATTTCAAATATTTTAGCGGACCATATATGTGTAGTACTGAGCTTACTGGAGAGTGACGAGACAGGTGACGTGCAGATGTGATGGATCGCTTACCAATAGGGTATCAGAATGGTATATATTTATACTTATCATCCAACCACAATCACATTCACTCTTTCTGGATGGCGCAGTTTATCTGGATGTTTTTTGAATGATGACAAACCGAAATGAAATACGTAGAAATAACGAGGCTGTTTTTAAAATGTAAGGAGTAGAAAGTACCGATAATTGCATGAAAATGTAAGTAAGTAGAAGTAAAAAGTCGTCAGAAGATAATTACTCCAGTAAAGTATAGATAACCAAAAATTCTACTTAAGTATAGTGACAAAGTATTTGTACTTCCTTACTTGACACCTCCGAGACCACAATATGCTAAAAAAAAACACCAACATTATACTCTGTTGTTGATGTTCAGAACTGGTACCCCAAAAGAACAAGTGTGACTGGCAGAAAAACATTCTAGGGACTCCCAGCAATCACACATAGGTAAGCTATAGCATTTGTCTTTGTTGAATTAGTGCCCACGGGCCTTTAGGGTACAATCCTTTGATGTTAGACACTGTGATACCTACATTCACTTCCAGTCTCTGAATAAATAACTTATATGGTCTTATGGGGAATACTTAATAATACAGTGATCACTGTCTGTAGTGCTCTAATGGCTGTGGTCAGTCTATGGTGGTTACTTTGGTCATTCACTGAAGTTTGGCTTGTGTTAATTCTTCGCAGAGGCACCAAATTACAGAACAAATGAATGTAGCCCGCGTTCCCCACAGGGACAAGGAATGGCTTGTTTTGCTGAGTCGGTAGGTGGGTTTGACATGCTTGTGCTCGTAAAAGCGAGAGCGAGAGGGAATAGTTTATCGGCTTCCAGACGCGCACCAGCGACCGAGCCACTCCAGGGTCTTGTTATCCTCCCCCTCTGCCCGCACACTCTTTTTGGGCTTTAATGAACACTTGGGCAGTCACGGTGCTCCAATCACACGCACAGCTCTGCCACTTTCTATGAGAGGAGCATGATGGGGGTGCTGAAATGCTCGGCCACTGAATAATTGATGCCTCGACAATTGCGGAGTCAATTTATCCAGTGGCATACTTTGGGTTTAATTGTGTGCATGATCAGTAGCAGCAGGGCCTGTCCACTGAATCACAGCTCCATACTGTGGTTTAACTTCTGATTGGGGTTTAACTTCTCTCTCTCTCTCTCTCTCTCTCTCTCTCTCTCTCTCTCTCTCTCTCTCTCTCTCTCTCTTTCTCTCTCTCTCTCTCTCTCTCTCTTTCTGTATGTCTATCTCTCTTTCTTTTGTAGAAAAGTATCACACCCAGCATGACATCCAGACCTCTGGTGTTGCTTTTCCTCCCTTAACATCTATTTCTATATGTCACAGCTGAAAAGAATTTTAAACCCCATTTTACAGAGCTTTGGCTCTTTTATTAAGCATGCACATTCCCATAACCAGCTATTAATAATAAACTTCAGCTAGTTATTGGTCTATTTCTTTGCTTCTGAGAGAATCTAGTTACAGTGTAGTTACTGCATCAGATTGTCCTAAAACTTCATCAGATTGTCCTAAAAGTACATAAAGAGAAGCAAATCAAACAAATGAGACAGAATTGTTAGACTTGATCATTGATTTATTGAGAAAATTATCTAAAATTGTGTCTTAAAAAATATGGTTCTTCAAGGGTTCTTTATTAAAGAAAATGGTCAATGGTCAATAGTCAAGAACAATCAAAAACTTATCAAATGGATAAAGGGTTCTATCTACAGGGAAAGGGTTCTTCCGTTTGATGAGGAAAGTGTTGTAGATGGTTCTATACAGAACCTTTTTAAAACTGTTCTACTGTACACTGAATAAAAATAATAATTTAAACACTTCTGTTTTTGCTCCCATTTTTTATGAGCTGAACTCAAAGATCTAAGACTTTTTTTGTGCACATCAAAGGCCTTTTTCTTTCAAATATTCACAAATTTGTTTACAAGTAAATCAATGTTAGTGAGCACTTCTCCTTTGTTGAGATAATCAATCCACCTCACAGGTGTGGCATATCAGGAAGCTGATTAGACACCATGATTATTGCACAGGTGTGCCTTAGGCTGGTCACCATAAAAGTTCACTTTAAAATGTGCATTTCATCACAGCACAATGCCACAGATATAATATATATAATTCAAAATTCATTTTTTCATCAATTGTTGTCTCTTCTGAAATTAAGAGTATTAAAAAGAGTTTGTCTTGCTTTTGTTGGAGTAACTGTCTCTACTGTCAAGGGAAGGATTTCTACCAGATTCTGGATGATTTCATTGGATTCTGTGACAAGAACATTAGTGAGATGTTGGATGATCACTACCCCACCTCATCCCTAACTCCCCAAATTATCTCAAAAGTACTGGATAGAGCACCATCATTCCAGAGAACACAGTTCTACTGCTCTTCAGCTCAGTGCTGGGTGGCTTTATACTTAGGTGATGTGCCTATTCACTAGAGATTTTCAGGAGATTGTATTAGGCAATGAGTTGAGGAGAGGCTAGACCCGTTTTTGAAGATGGAGATGATTAAGAGTGGGAAATTTAGCCAGGATGTCAGGGTAACAGCCCTACTCCACTAGCTCGCACCTGGCATTAGACAGCAATAGGTTAATGCTTATCTATCCATCTTTATTGGCGGTGCTTCTTTACAGAGACTACACAAGCTGTTTATGTGTAATTGTACTATCTGTGTCAGCAGTGGGCAAACTTAAAGTAGCTGAATGCATTAATTAGAAGGAGTGTCCACAAACATACGTATAGTGTAACTGAGCCAGATTCTGTTGTAATTATTGTATTATGTTGTATGGATTTCACTCACACTAACTCCACATTTAATGTAGCTTTAGAAAAAGTGTAGTTTCTGTTTAACAAAAACAGAACAATGGAAAAAATTGAATAAACACATCTGACTTTAGGTAAGCTGGTGAAAAAAACAATTAACCAAATACTGCATGCGCCTTGATTACCACAAATTGTGCTGTATTATAATTGCTGTATATGAGTTATAATGAATCATTTCAGATCTGATAACACCCTTGGCAAAATAATGATGGCATCCTCTGTGTCCCCTAATGCAGTGATTTGTGAGCTGTAAACATCTGTCTGATGGCTCAGGGGTATTGTGCATTTATGAGACACACAGTGAGGGGTGGACTGGGATGGGCTTGAAGCCAGGACAATCGGTATGAGCTCATGGGTGTTGCTCTTATGTGTTGTGCCAATAAACATGAGGCAATAGAACGATAGATTCCTGCCCATCCATTCATCCACTGTTCTGCAGACACTCTACAGAACTACCACACTTTAAACATTTTCAGGACTGTACAAATCACAATCTTCTCAATGCATGTTCATTTGTCCTTAGGCTTATTTAATATCATAAGTAGATATACGTTTTAGAAAAAATAACGAAACTTCTTCATTTTTAATGATTGTAATCATGTAGTAATATATCACAAGCAATATGTGGGGTGTTCTTTAATTTGAGCCTAAAGGAATTGGATGTCTGGTGTAAATCAAAGCTGAAGAATAGTGAAAAAAACCAGTAAGACTTTTATCTACATGATGTGTCTATCAATATGTCAGTACATCTTCTCTATACATACTGTATTCAAAGTTCACTTATAAGCACCACCAACAAAATGGATGTCTTCTATTGGTATTATTTTGAAATACCTTCATATAGACACTTCATGTAGATAAATCTCTTGCTATGGCTCATTTCCAGCAGGAAATATGATTTTCAGAGAATCCATATATTATACCCAGCATCATAATCAATATCCAGCTTGGCTGAACTGGACAAAAAAAGCAATTTGTCTGAAGCTGCACAGATACTTCTTGCCAGAATCTACAAAGATGCAAATTTGCACATGTACAGTACAATATACTGTAGAAAACCCTCTGTTAGAGTCCAGAGAATTCCTCAAAGTCTATAGAATAGCTCAAAGCCATCACGTCTTTTCTGAACTGTGGCCCTTCCTCCTCCATTAGTGTCCAGTGGACCTGCAGAGCAGGGGAAGGAGGCTCTCTTGGAAATACACTCTGCTGGGTTTGGTGTTGTCATTATGGGGGATGCTTGCAGTGTCCATTGGTATGTGCAGCTGAGCATGGACTGCAGCAGGACATTAAGCAATGAATTGACTTTTCTGGGAAAACACATCTGGAGACCAAAGAAGATGTTATTTAAAGAAAAAAAATAGTATTCAGAGTTGGTTTTTGGAACATATGTGCTTACAGAGGCCTATAGCACAAAAATGCCTCTATAGCTTTCTGCAGAGTATAAAATATATATTGCTGTAAAGTCTTTTTTGAATCACTGTCCAAATTGTGAAAGAGTATTTTAATTAATTGTCTTTTAGCATAAAAGCTTTGTTTACCTATCAGCCTGAAAGTCTTCAGACTGCAGTTGGTGTAGTAGTAGGTTTGATTTCCCATCTGGACAAACACATTATCAATAGCTCTGTTATGTGATTAGACTGTAAGCCACTCTTAAAAAAAGCATCCGTCAAATGTAATATAAGGTAATTAAATTAAATTCAACTGTGGAGGTATAGTATGATGTGTTACAACACTCACAGGGCAGACTGGGGTTCAATTCCCAGACCAGGTTAACACACCACACTATACCAATAAGAGTCCTCAGGCAAGACTACTAACCCTACATTCTTTCTCACTTACCGTTACATTTCTATTGCACTTATTTAGACACAAAGCGCTCCGACATTTTGGACAGACATGAGAGCATCATCTCAAACACCTCCCATGTGCAGCATCCACCTGGATGATGCAATGACAGTCAGTCTGCAGCCAGCGCTCACCATATTCACCTATAAATGTAACATGACTGATAAGTCATTCTGGGTAAATGTCTGCTAAATGCTGTAAAAATAAAGCACAAACATTTACAGCATGCTATCCTCTGCCTGAGAGGAAAGGAAATGAAAAGCAGTGAAGTGCAGAAACTAAGGATGTGATTATTTCAATGCAGTTTTAAGAAAATACAAAAAAAAAAACCTTCTAAATAATACATTGAAATTTAAACATGTTTAGCAAACACACAACTTCGTCTCCTTTGAGGGTCTCCCGTTTGCTGTATTCAAGAAAACTGCTGTTAGTGATCAAAGATAAGCATCTGGGTGAATCCTATCAGAACTTTTTTTGTCTGAAGTTGCTTATAAATTCTTGATAATTTGGTGTATTTGAGCTGTTGTAACAGATGCTGAAAAAGTTCCATTTGGAAGCTTTTATTTATCTGTGATAAAGCTCTTTAGAATGAAGACATTTTTGCACATAAAAAATTTAAGACAGAACACAAGTTGAGTCTTGACCTCTGAATTGAAAATGTTGTGACAATACAATATTCCTATACTGTCTGACAACATTCTAGGACATTCTGATAATGTACTATAATAATCAATCAATCAATCCATCCATCCATCCATCCATCCATCCATCCATCCATCCATCCATCCATCCATCCATCCATCTATCTATCTATCTATCTTTCTTCAAAGCAGGAGCAACAATCGCAGTAAAATACAATAGTAACATTGACAATATGCATTGGTCCTTGCTTTACACTTTTTGTTTGTTTTTCCCAATTTAACAAACAAAATACAAAGAATACTACAAGAGAACAAACCAAAAACCCCACACGGTTCCCACCTTGCACCCCCAACCCCCACCCCCAGGACAGAAACACAAAAACATACCAACAAACGTGACTAATAAACAATACAAAGACAGACACATCTACACACCAACATATATATATATATCCTGAATTTCCCGCAAGGGATTAATAAAGTATCAATCAATCAATCAATCAATCAATCAATCTATCTATCTATCTATCTATCTATCTATCTATCTATCTATCTATCTATCTATCTATCTATCTATATATATATATATATATATATATATATAGAGGCAAACAGATGTATAAATACACCATAAAATAAATAAATAAATAAAAATAATAAAAAATACAAACATTTAAAAATGTAATAAATAAATAAACAATTAAATAAACCTACTTTCCTTTTCCTCCATCCCTCTTCCCCTCCTTTTCTTTTTAATTGCATTTCAAAATTCAATTGGTGGGCAGTGTTGAGAGTGAATCAATATATGAGATAAAAGAATTCCACTTGGAGAAAAAGGAGTCAGTGTTTCCTTTCAAAGTGTATACTATTTTCTCCAATTTAAAAGAATTCATCACATCTTGTAGCCATGACAAAACAGAGGGTGGTTTTGAAGATTTTCACAGAAGCAAAATGTGGCATCTTGACATCACCTCACACTGTAGTCCACAATCTACTACTTAAGTGAACTCTAAATCCCACTAAACTGAAATTGGAACTGGACTAATCACCAAAAATAAACCAAAAATAAACAATTATTGCACTACTTGTACAGCTGCACAGATTTCTGTAAATATGCATATAATAATCATCTGCACTTTTTGTTATTATAGTGTATGTATATAAAATTTTGCCTTACTATCTATATTCCCCTTAGCTCTCCCAACTTATCACTCTTTAGTAATTTTTTTCTCTCCCCTCTATGTTCTCTTTTTTCACTTGTGTATTGTACTTGTTACATGTAGCATGTGGGTTGCTCTCTCTCACAAAGTTAAATTCCTTGTATGTGTGCATACTTGTCAAATAAACAGATTCTGATTCTGATCAAGAATGTGAAAGCCAGAGTCTGTATCTGACCCTGAGTAAAAGTGGGGCCAGGCTACTTTTACTATATTGTAGGAATTTTGTGTTTGCTGGTCCGTAACACCATAAATCGCTTCAGCATTGAAATATGTTTAGCAAAGAGACAGTCCCAGTGGGTACCCCATCAGTACTACCATGTAATGTCTGTAGGCTCAGACATCTGCCAGCTGATTCATCAGAGCTGTGGTTCCTGCATTTTCCTCTGAGCCTGTTGGCTGCCCAGTGATGATGTGTTAGCAGCAGTTGGAAAAGAGGTGGTAGCTGACATCACATGCATCAGAGGAGGCCTGTGCTAGTCTTCACCCTCCTGAGTCAAGGACATTACAAGTGATTGGGAGAGTCCTAGCGAATGGGTGGGTTGATTGGCTACTACCACACTGGCGTGGATTGGCTAAAAAAAATGAATGCCTCAATGTTGTGCTACTCCTTTAGCGAAAAAGGAAATTAAATTGGCAGAGATGTAAGAGTTACGAGATATGGATAAGATATGACCTTCTATCTGTCGGAATCCCATAGAATCAATGTTTCAGACTGAAAGTTTATGTAGGCTTGTTGGCACGAATATGCTAAAGCTTGAGCCAGAGTATGAGAGTCCTACTTCAAAGCATTAGCTTACACATTTCTTTAAGAAAACACACCCAAGTAATAGGAAAAATGGCATTTTGAAATGTTTAAAATAGACACAATGAAATGAATAAGGTGAACCTTGAGGACAGTTAAGTAAAGTTAGGAATAGTAGTAACAGATTGATTTGGTTGGCTTTAACCATATTACAAACTAGCTGTAATTAATAAGTACATGCATGGCGTTTTAATTTCAGCACGATAGCTGCCAAAGAGCCTTTATGATCCATTTTTCACGTCGTCTTATCCGTTCTGAATGCATTCCATGAGAGAGGGTGCTGTGAGGAGAAATCTCCTTGCCAAAATATGATTCATTGAAACCTAGCCTACATTGCATTCAGCTGCTATCTATCCTGCTTAACAATGCAAGGCCTGCCGTGGAAGTGAGTCTGAATGTGAAGTGTTGCTATTTCTCCTCAGGCGGTGGACTGTGGCAGATGCCATGCACCTTCGCCCACTCTCCTCCCACACTGGAGCAGCAGTACACTCAGGGCAGATTCAATGCACAAGCTGCACGCTGACAGATAAAGCAAATCACATTGACACACACAGGGAGCGAAGACTAGCTTCTCCTAGCAACTTAGCCATGAACGTTAGCGTGCTAGGTTAAATAAACCTGCTCTGTTTGCCGGGCATGGCAAACAGTCACGATTTTATATCCATATTAATCACGGATTCAGTGGCTTTTTTCTGCTTTTGCTCGCGTACATGTTTTCATAGCTGTTGTACGTTGGTGTGGATGTTTGCTAAGCTGACAGCCATTTATGGAGCAATGCTGCACCGAAACATGTCCTATACCAAAGACACAACTCTCCATAATCTTTAAGTGACTTTTGCCCACATCTAAAACATCAGATTTTGCATTGTGTCATTCACTAGTGGGTGGGGCTAAATAATATTAGCCAATAAGATGTTTCATCTCCAAAACTCCCACCTGCCATTGAGCAAAAATGCTCATTTTTTAATATGTTTATTTTTTGCCAATTTTCTCTGCTTCCCAAAGTGGTAGTAGCCAATTAACCATCCCATCTGCTAGGGGGCTCTCCCCATCACTTTGCACTGTCCCTCACTCTAGGAGGACTCTTTGAACTACCGCTTGATATACCGTCACTGGGGAGCCAACACGCTCAGAGGAAAGTGCAAGATTTCCAATCCAAGAATGGACCAATCAGTAGATGCCTGAGCCAGCGGACATTGCAATGTGTGAGTGATAGGGAGAAAGATCACCATCTACCTGCCCAGAGAGAGCACGGCCAATCTTGAGCCCTGGTTGTTTGCAATGACCGGGATTCAAACTCGCGATCCTCTGGTCAACGTGTCAGTGTCTTAGCCTGCTGAGCCACTCTGAGCCCAAGATGCTCATTTTTGATAAATTGTGATTTCCAATTCACTTTGACTGAATGAGCCTGATGTGGCCTGCTGAACTATAAATCTGCATCCCTCTGCTGGGGCACCTTCCACTGTTCCACACCGTTCCACTTGAACTGTTTATTTCAGTGCAAGGAAAGAGACTTATTAACTTACACAGGGTGAAAGAATGGGTGTGCGCTTGCTTTGCTTCACCAACGCCCAGTGTAAGACAAATGCCATTAACATTCCACAGCAGTATCTGTTACAGTCTGTCTACCTCAAGACAGACCAATAGCTTTGTCTCATCTGATTCACTGACCACGTATTCCACCACAACTTTGTATTATCCAGATTAGTGACCATGTACTGAATAAGGGTGTGACCGGGACACTCCCCAACCCTGCTTCTAGTTCTCTCTCTCTCTCTCTCTCTCTCTCTCTCTCTCTCTCTCTCTCTCTCTCTCTCTCTCTCTCAGTCTCTCTCTCTCAGTCTCTTCAGTAAATGAGCTAGAGTGGTTGACAGGCCAGGGGCTCAGTGTAGGCTACTAGCCAGAGCAACCTGAGTCTCTAAACCTCACAGGTAAACTCTTCTCCAATGAATCCAGCTCTCTGCTGCAGCAGAACATTAGACAGAGAGACACTCTGCATTATTAACCAGAGAGATGGGGAGGGAGAGAGAGAGAGATAAAGTGAGCAGGCCGGCCTGGTTTCTGGCTGAAATGCGACACTGCACCCAGCAGACATTGCACAGCGGAGCCAAACACACCCGCAGACTTTTCCTTCTCTTTTGTTTTCTAATTCAGTCCGTAACAAAAACGAGGGAGAGCAACAATCGTGGCCATTCCACCCTGCCAAAACCACAGGGGGATCAATGCGAAACATCTGGGGCCTGTAGTGGACAGGGCAGCTTTTGTTTGCACAGAGTGACTTTTGTGAAATACAGCCCCAGCAGATCTCCCAGCTATAGTGTGTATGTGTTACCAGGAACAGAAGGGAAAGGTGATTGTTTTGCTGAGGGGCAAAGGCTGGCCTGGAGCTGCTGGAGTACAGTAGACTGATAGAGGATGGCCTTGGTAATCAGTGACAGAGCAAGTCATCTCCACACCTGCTCTGTTCCTTTCACAGAGACACAGGATTGTGTACAAGAGGAATACAAGACGGATCACACACTGTGTCTCAACAGAATCAAACTTCAGTGACTGTAATCAGCTCTCAGTCCAAACTGTTATTACTTCAGTGAACTCATGTAAGAAATCCTTAGTATCCAGCAGCCATCTGTATGAGTATTATAAAGTTAGTTAGGCTCTATTATTCTTTTTTAATGTAGTCTTAGCTCCAAAATCAGAGGTGTGACCTCTGTAAAGCAGTACAGGTGCGCTCACCATTGTAACATAATGACATTGCACAAAAAAAGAATTTGTCACTAAATGGTAAACACTAACTAAGTAAAACAACAAATTCACTGACAGTTATGTTAAGCATTCTCATTTCAGAATAAGCAAGACAGTACAACGGTGTCACATCAAAAAATATTATTCATTGTTGTTCTTCATACAATTGATATATAAGTCATATTTTATATTAATTACATGTAAAGTGACATTTGAAGCCTTTTTTGTTTTACTGTTCATCTGTTTGGTTTATATTTCATGAAAATTAGAAATCCAGAATCTCAAATTATTAGAATTTAATTTGAACAAAAAGGCCTGAAATACATGTTGAACATAAAATATATGACAGTTTATCTTTTTGAATAAAATTACAAACACAAATGTACTGTTAATATTCTACCAAATGATAAATAGATGGTATATTATAGTGGGTAATAATGCTGCCTCCCACATTGCAGGCAAGTACACACCACTATATCAGTAAAACTCCTTAAGTAGGACTCATAACACTCTATAACAGGGGTGGCCAACTCCAGTCCTGGAGAGCCTGTGTCCAGCACAGTTTGGTGATCTTTGTGCTCTGACACTACAATTAAACCTACTAATTGCCTGCTGAGTTGAATCAGGTGTGTTTAATCAGGAAGATCACCAAACTGTGCAGGAATGTGGCTCTCCAGGACTGGAGTTGGCCACCCCTGCTCTATAAAATATATGATCATTTTTCGTTTTGAATTACATTGTGAACACAAAAGAATTTTTTGACAGGCTACCTTTTTGGAGATGTCACTTCATTAAATAGTCACATTTCTCTGCGATATGCTAAAATATATCTATATATTGTATCTACTTATTTACTTACTGCTAAAATGTTTTGAAAAAGTCTGAATATACTATATTGATCCCTTAAAAAAATCCCAGACAACTTTATTCTTCCAGAGCGCAGTGCCCCCCTCTTTAAGGATGTAATGAGGAAATAGATGCAGGTTAATATTGTCCCAGGTTGCCCTCCATCTCTTGTTGCTTCCCTTCTAGCCTACAGCACTGCAGCTTCATGACCCCCTGTTGGGCTGTTTTGGCCTTCGGCACATTGTGGTCCCAAGATGCATCAGTGCCAGTCTGTCAGAGGCCCCCTCTGTGTGAGCGCAGCTGACAGTATTTACGGCAGAGGACATTAAGTGCTCCACTTCAAGGACAATGGAGTGTGTTGAGGGTCTTTTAGCTTACATTAAGCAAACCTAATGCATGTGCCAGTACCCTACTAGTCATACGAGCATTAGCATGTAAATGGATACACTTATTTTCCCTAATACGTTGCTTACCTTAGGTAGCATTTTTAGTGAAGAGGACTTTAATTGGAAAGTTTAGCTACTAAGCTGGTCTTCTGTTTGGATCCATTATGCGGGTCAAACTTTTTTTTAACTCTGGAAGCTCCAGATTGCAGATTGTGCCACTCATAACAGTTGCCTTTGAGAGGAGTTTCTAATGGGGATGAATCATAGCAACAGAGGTGGCTGCATTTTTAAGAGGTTGAAACCAGACAGAACGAACCATGTTTGACAGAAGTGCGTGACTCACCCTGCTGAACTAGCCCACTTCCACCACGCTAGCTTAGACACATGCTAGCCCAACCAGAGACAGTCTCTCGACCTTAGTCAAGTTGTTTGGTGAGCCTACAGTCATGTGTTTGCTGTGCAGTGCTAGTCTTTACTGATTTGCAGAACACATTAGGCTCAGGCAGTAGGCTGCATATGGAGGACCAAAGAGCTGGGGTAATGAGCCCTTTGACTGGCTCTGCACCACTGTTGTGAGGAGACTAATTGGGAGAGAGCTGCTAATTTGAGCACTCTGCTGGATAAATGTAGTGCAACCAACTATGAAGGGTAAATCAATGTATTACCTCGCCACAACCCTCTCGAGTTCTAACAAGAGTTCTATTGACTTCTATAAGAGTGGTACCTGAAATATGTGCAAGATATGAACTCTGAAAGTGATGTTCCTTAAAGCTATATGACCACTTCATTAGGTACACATAACTTGCGTGTTGAGAATGATACCTGCTATATGTGGTCAGTGGAGCTGAAAAAATGGACAATGAGTGTAGATACAAGATATGCATTCCTAGTAAAGTGGCCAGTGTACAGATGCCTTATATCAATCTGAATGTATACCCTCTGCGTATGTGTAACATTTTAATTCATAAATTGGTAAAATTCAAATAAATATTGGTATTTCACAGCACTGAGTGGCTCAGCAGAGGCGTTGTCACTATGATCTGAGGATCGCGAGTTCGAATCCCAGGTTATGCTGCTTGCCATCGACAGCCAGAGCCAGAGAGAGCAAAAATAGTTTGTTCTCTGTTGGGCAGATAAAATGGCACTCTCTCCCAGGCACTACTAAAAGTAATGTCGGCTCTACAATCCATCAGAGCTGGTGATTCTGTGCTTTCCTCTGAGCTCGTTGGCTCCCAGCTAAAGGAGAACATTCTAAGAACATTCAGCAATGTTTCTAAAAGGTTCCAGAAAAGACAGCCTGGAAAAATAATGCTCCTGAAAGATGGAACATTCTGAAAATGTGTAATGTAATAGTGGTTTTATGTTTTTGGATTGTTTTTCACAGTTTGTTCCCAGTTAGACAAACACTAATTTGTGATGTGATGTCAATTTTTGTTTGACGTCACACCAAAAAGTCATTTTTATTGGTTCGGAATATCATGGCATCAGCTTATTTGAGTGGGAGAGAGGGAGGAGTCAGCAGTTCATTAGAGCAGAGAGGAGTCAGCAGTTTATTTGAGCTGAAGGATGTTCAGCACAGACATTACAAAGATAAATCAGGTCATGTTTATTCCTATCATTTATCTCTAATAAATAAATGTTTATTTATGAAAGTCATGTTTCAAAAGAAGTTTGTCTCTGTGTGTGGACATTTTTTAAATGTACTGTAGGTGACATCCTCATAATGTTGCAGCAACTTTACTGGAACGTTAAAAAAGGTGTAGAAAACTTGACAGATTGAACATTTTAAGAATAAAATTTGTAACATTTGTAAAGTTCAGAAAACATTCTACTCACCAGATTCTGTTAGCTGGGCTCCCATGTAACACCGAACGTTAAATTAATGTTCTGGTATTGTTCTTAAATGACAACGTTCCTGGAACATTCTTTGAAGGTTTTGACTAAAGTTTGAACAAACCTAGATATAACGTTCCAACCTACCGTTAGCCTAACGATGAACAAACGATGAACTGTTTGCCACCTGACCGGGTGTATAATAATACAGTGGTAACCCTTCTTACGAGCATTCCTAACGAGTATTCCAGGTAACGAGTCGAGATATCGGAATATTTTTGTTCCAGGTAACGAGTAATATTCCAGCTAACGAGTAGCGTAAATTTCTTCAAGTATGCCAAACCACTAGGGGTGCTGCGGTCGTAGCATCTCCTAGATGCTACCGTAGAAGAAGAGGTCAGTCATTACCTTTGACCGCTGTCCAGTAAAAGTAAAAGTGTCTGTTGAAAGCGACGCTAAGGTAGCAAAAGGTAGTGAACAAGAAAGTTAGATACATTTTACTTTTACTTTTCATATGATAAGTGTAACCATGCAGCCGCCAGCCTACACGAGCACCGTCGGTCTCCCTCTCATTAGCGGCCAGCCTACACGAGCGTCGTCGTCGTCACGTTTATGTTTTAAAAACCCATATAAACACATTATTTAGCATATTAAAGTATACTGTATATTGGCCGGCTGACACGGATTAATCAGTTTTACATGTATTCTTATGGGGAAAATGCATCCAGCTAATGAGCTCAGCTCCTGCACAGATTAAACTTGTAAGTAGGGTTACCACTGTACTAACATTAAAGGAATGTTCAAAGAACGTTCTAGCCTAATCTTCACACCTAACGTTCTGAAAACCAAGCTCGAACTCCACACCATAACGTTCTGTAAACGTTAGCATAACCTAAATGGAACGTTCTCGCAATGTTCCTGCAACGTTCTTTTGTTAGCTGGGCTCTTGCTATATGGAATATTAACCAGTGAAATTTTCTTCTTCTGATCACATTAAACATGTCATCAGTGTTTGCCTTTGACATTTACATATTTGCTGTTTGGTTTGCCTTCATGTTCTTAAAAATGTAAAGGGTTTGTAAGTTGTTCTGCAGTTGTATGAATAAACCCGTATTTACAGTTCATAGCACACAAAAGAACTAAAGTTACTTTACTTTGTAAACTCATAACGAGCTGTGCTGAGAAGAACAGGGTTCTACATGCCACCAAGACCTGTTGTCCCTGAAGAACGAGCTGAACAATCCCCACTGTGGTTCTGTTTAGAACTTTTCTGTGCGCACTGGAGAATTAATGAAGGAAAAGAACACAGCGGGTACAGTAGGAGTTACTAATGAACCTCACAGAACTATTTTATTTGTGAGATTAGATACCTGACAACTAAAGAAGTTGAAAAAGTAGCTGTGCATCCTCAGAGCTATTTCTTTCTCGAACATTAAAGCCTTTTGCTGGGTGGTATTCTGCCCCACTGGGATAAGGGTGTGTGTTTTTGGGACAGCTGGATGGCAGTGTTGAGAGAGGAAAGTGAACTCATCCTACCCCTGCCGGGAGCTCATGGGTGGTGGAGCGTAGAAGCACAAAGTCAGAGGAAGAGTCTTAATAAGACTTATCCCTCCCTAGAGTCCCCCTTCTCTCTCACATGCTCTCTCTCTTTCATTCTCTTTTTGCTCTCTCTATCTCTATATCGCTTTCTCATTTTCTCTCATTCTAGCTCTCTCTTACTCATTCTTTCTCTCATGCCATCTCCCACTCACTCTTTCTCTCTCTTGCTCTCATGCTCTCTCTCTTTCTCACTTTCTCTCTTCATCATTCACATTTGCATGTTAGCTTCCCCTCTTTCTTTCACTCTATTTTTCTATCTCATGCTCTCTTTTTCTATCGCTCTCTTCCTATTTCTTTCTCACTCTCTCTCTCTTTCTCATGCTTGCTCTCATGCTCTCAGTGTATATCTCTCTCATGCTCCTTTTCACTCTATCTCTTTCTCTCTCTCACTTTCTATCTCATGCTCTCTCAGTATATATCTCTCATTCTCTCTTTCTCTCTCTCTTTCTCTTTCTGTCTCACTCTATCTCTCTCATGCTTGCTCTCATGCTCTCAGTGTATATCTCTCTCATGCTCCTTTTCACTCTCTCTCTCTCTCTCTCACTTTCTATCTCATGCTCTCTCAGTATATATCTCTCATTCTCTCTTTCTCTCTCTCTTTCTCTTTCTGTCTCACTCTATCTCTCTCATGCTTGATCTCATGGTCTCTCAGTATATATTTCTCCCATGCTCTCTTTCTATCTCTCTCTTGCTCTCTCTCTCTCTCATTCTTCATCTCATGCCATCTCCCCCTCTCTCTGTGTCTCTCTTGTGCTCAAGCTCTCTCAATTTTTCTCGTACTCTCTATCATTCACCCTTGCATGGTAGCGGCTTCTCTCTCTATCACTTTCACTCTATATGCCTTTCATGCTTTCTCAGTATCTCTCTCTCTCTCTCTCTTTCACCTTGGCTTTTTTCCTAAACTGTCTGTGTTCAGGCTGATACACTTTACATATCACGGTGATGACACAAAGCCTGTGTCTTTTATTGAGAAGTAACATTTTGATTGTTGGGTTAGGAGAATGTGTGCCCTCGCTGTCTGTTTCTATTTCTCACCATCATTCTCTTTATTTTTCACCCTCCATCCTTCTCTCTGTCTCTGCCTCCCACAACGCCCCTCTCTGCCATCTGTCTCTCAGGCCATGCTCCCTGCTCTGCCTGTGGTGTCCCCCAGGGAGAGGTGCTGTGGATAAGTTATTCAATTAGAGGTGCATTATTGGGCCGGCTACCTCTGAGCGCTGAGCTGATGATGTTGTGATTACTGTGCTCTGCATTCCACTATGTCCCCAACCACAACACAGTCGGCCCTGCATCAGTATGTGCGTGTGTATGTGTGTGTGTGTGTGTGTAAGAGAGAGAAAGAGAGAGAGAGAGAAATTGAGAAAGAGCGAAGAGAGGAGGGCGGAGAGACAGGGAGTACAGGAACGAACCAGAGATGGAGTGAAGGGGGAGTGAAAATGGGGGTCTATCAGAAATGCTCGACTGGTTTCAAATGAACCTCCTAAGCACCTCAGGCTCAGCCACATTAGCCCTCTATGAGTAACCCTGGAGCAGTCTGCCACCTCTTTATCAGCATAACGCCCTCAACACTTCACCATTCTTCTACCTGGCCTTAATACAGGTGTATGTCAGTTTTCATTTATCAAGTCATGTTCATATTTATGCCTTTGGCAGGCAGTCTTACTTTCAGTTTGAACTATTTAGAAAAAATTGGAACAGTTTGGAAAATACTAAATAAATGCATAAATAAATACATAAATAAGCCCTGCAGTGTTTCTTTCATTTACTTTTTTACTTTTATTTCTTTGCACACAGTATGAACTCAAAGATTTTTTATGTTTTGTCTGGTAAACTTCATTTCACTTGTTAATATACATCCATTCCTGCATTTCAGGCAAAATATAAGAAAAAATGTTAGGACAGGGACAATTTATGGCTAGTAATAAAATTTAAAAAATGATGTGATTTCAAACTGATGATGTCAACAGGTGATTATAATCATGATTTGGTACAAATGTAGTATCCACAACTTTGAGCAGTAGATCATCTTTGTTCATCAACAGATGCATAAGAAAACTCTTGAGATGTTTAAAAACAATGTTAATCAAAGAATGCATATGCTTCCCTCTATAGTGCATAATATCTTTAAAAGATTCAAGGACTTGGGATTTCAGTGTGTAAAGGGCAAGGGTGAAAGCCTAAACTGAACAGCTGTGATCAGATGGCACCACATCAACTGGCACATTGTTATCAACAACAAGTCCAAAAGCCAAGTCTGTCATGGTATGGGGTTGTGGCAGTGCCCTTGGAAAAAGTAATTTACACTTCTGTGATGGCAGCATTAATGAAAAAAAAGTACACTGAGATTTTAGGGCAACATAAGCTGCCTTTGAGATGACATTTTTTTAATCAAGACAATACAAAACCACATGCTGCACACATTACAAAGGCATGGTTGTGGAAGAAGATGGTGTGGCACTCAATGAAATGAAGTAGTTTAATTCACAGTGAATATGAATATTCCAGGTAGTGTCTGCAATATTTGCAGTGTAAAGTTCATAATGAGAAGTATCATAATAATAGCACTGTTTACAGAAAAACACTGTATTTATTGTGATGTGATATGACTCAGCACAGTTCAGACAGATCATTACATCTCTGCAGTGAGGAGACTTGTTGTAGAGTCTTAATGCAGTGGGTAATAAAAATAAAAATCTTTTTTGCAGTTTTGTGTACAGGAAGTGTGAGGTATTGTACAAGATGCTTAACAGCTTGTTGAGTGTGTGATGTTAGTTGCATTGTTCCTGTGAATGCCTAATTATAATGACAGCATAAAATTAAGGAATTCAGCAATGCACATGAGTCTAATGTGACAATGCCCAATTCTAAGCATCACCTACAGGCGTATAAAACCCCCCAGCACTGGGCTGTGAGGCAATGGGACCACATTCTCAGGAGTGATACAAATCCATCCAAATGCTTTGGAATGAACAAATCATCCAAACATCATTACCTGACCTCACTAAAGCTCTTGAGGTTGAATGCAATCAAACTCTCATACCAATGTTCCAACATCTAGTGCAAAACCTTCACATAAGAGCACAGCCTTTTAGTGCAGTGAAAAATAACCAATGTCCTTTATAAAAAGACTTTGAACTTAAATTCTTTAAACTGTGATTTTAAAAGCTGTATAGTGTCACATCAAAACATTACAATAACATGAAAAAGCTCATTTTTGTTCATAATTTTATTCAAACAGGTAAACTGTCATTTATTATGCTCATTACATATTTCAAGCATATTGTCATAAAGTGCTATATTTTTGTTTTACTGTTGATCAGTATGGCTTATATCTCATGAAAATCAGAAATGCAGAATCTCAAAATGAGTTTGAGTAGATTATCATTCAAACAGTACAAACACTAAAACAAAAATGGCTTGGAATGTGTCAATTTTATATAATGAATAGAAAATACATAACGATTTGCCTTTTTGAATTAAGTAATGAACAGAAATAATTTTTATTATGATATTCTAATTTCTGGAGATGCAATATTAGTTCTTTCTCTTTCAAAAGACCATGTTTATTGAAATGAAATCTTTTCAAAATGCACAATTCACTTGGGTCATGCAGCCCATGTTTGGGAACTAGGTTGACAAATCAAAACGCCTGTTTTGACATTATTTTTGTGATGCCATAAAAACTAATTTACATACCCCAGGGATGTGCAGAGATCCATAAAGGGGAAGGTGCTCAAACAGGGGTGAGGTCCCACAAGGGTGAAGGTATGTTGTTTTGGGGGGGCTGTGGGGAATGTTATACTGGTTGAACCCAAAAATGTAATTCTGGCTGGGGATTATGAACTTAGTGAGCAATGAATGCCAACAAATGGCAGGCTGAGGGAGCCACTCTGCCATCAAGTGGCAAAAGGGCATTTTCTTGAGCACTCAGTGACCCCACTACACACATCCCTGATAAACTGTAATATTACTGGTTATAGGGAGCATTTCACCCCAGACCTACATTTTGAAAGGCAAAAAAACCAAAACAAAAACACAAGGAAAGGTTGTTAAAATGATTTATGTCTATTTATCATACTTAAAATTAAAGCAATGCTATAAGTGGTCCAAAGGGATAGAAATAAACTGCAGGAATAATGTAGTATATAGGTACTTTAAATACATGTTATTTGTAGCTACAGTCTGATACTCTCATGTGACAGAGCACTGTGGCCATTTATGTCGCAGTGCACCCCTGACTGATGTTCCTCTCACCTCAGATGGTTGACAGTGACACTGTGTGCGTGTGTATTTGTATATGTGTGTGTGTGTGTGTGTGTGTGTGGAGGAGTTGCAGAGGGCCATGCACTCCTCCTGCCAGGCAGGACTGGCTCAGACACCCATAGTCATCCCCCAGATGCCCAGAGCGGCGAGGACTGGGTGCCTCATCTGCTGTGCAGAGAATACAAATAGGTCAGTGTTGTAGAGGAGGGGCGGCCCTGGTCAGGAAGCCCTGCCAGATGAATTCCTCCATCAGACTTGATGGTGAGGGCCATCTGCTGCAAATGTGGGGGAAGTCAAGCACAAGGCTTGGTTGTTCCTCCCGCAAGCCCACCACACACAGACAGAGATGCACCTGAAAATGCCACAGCCGCATCATACAGTCATCACTCAAACTTGGAAAAGTCCCTTTCACTTATTGGATGAAATCTTATGTCTCTTAAAGACATCAAGGTCCTGTACAGAAGAGAACATTTTGACATTTTTATTATGAACCTTCCTCAGACAAGGCCATCTTGTGTTCCTTTGTCATATATGTCAGAATGCAAAAGTGGGAACTTATAATGATGTTCCTACACTCAACTGGTCACTTCGCTGGGTACTTATGTGTTGTATCTACTCTCATTGTACATTTTATCAGCTGCACTGACCATATAGGTGCACTATGTAGTTCTGTACAATTACAGATCGTAGTCCTTCTGTTTTTTGTATACCTTTCTTGGTCAGAACACCATTATTTTGGTGGTGGATCATTGTCAGCGCTGATGTGGTGGTGGTGTGTTAGTATGTGTTGCACTGATATGAATAGATCATATATAGCAGAGCTACTGGAGAGTTTAGACACTGATGTATTAAAGAGCATCAGCAGCTCTGCTGGGACTGATCCATTTGCACCAGAACAACACACGTTAACATACCACCACCACATCAATGTCATGCAGTGCTGAGAATGATCCACCACAATGTACCTGCTCTGCAATGGTCTTGTGTTGGTCCTGATCATTGAAGAACAGGGTGAAAGGAGGCTTACAAAATATATAGAGCAACAGATGGACTACAATCTGTAATTGATCATACATGACCATAACTGGACCTACAGTATATACAGTATATCTGATTCAGATTCTTCTTCTTCTTCTTTCTGACAGATTGTCACTTTGTATCTTGTCCTACAGTTTTTTTAGATATTGACACCCTTCCAACTCCAGATTGCCTGGCGTGACTGTTTAAAAGTGGACTTGACTGGACACATGGTTTCAGTATAGCGATACATTTTTGCTGATTTATGAATTAATATGGTGCTAAAGTTTTGCCACTCTTCAAAAATAACAATGATACAAATATACATATAACACACAACCAACCATATGGGTTTATTTCAAACTCTAGACTGCTATAGGAAATTTGGTTGAAATTTGATAATCCTTAAAGTAATTTAGCACAAATACAATCATACCACAGTCTGCTCACACGCAAAAGCAAGCAAATTCACAGAGCAAACAAACTAACTTCCCAACTAGCTAACTAATTAGCTTAGTTAACGCTAACTTAGTTGGTAAGCAAGTTACTCGCTGGAGATAAAATGTGCACTGCAAAGTTGACTGCTTTCAGTGGTGTCCAGTATGCCCGTTTGATCATCGCAAGCCATTTTACACTGAGGTCTGTGGCTTTGGGAAGTCTATAAAATGATAATCCTCTATCCCCTTTCTTGTCACACCCCAGGGCACAGCATAGTGAGGGCATGAATCAGACTGGTACCCACTATGGCAGCAGCTTCATTTGTGATGTCAGCTGCCTGCAACACATGATTATTTCTATGGAGCTGACATGTAGCTTCTATTGGCCTACATGACAAGTACATGCTACATAATGCTATAATTTACACAGGTCAGTAATACACACTTAACCTTAATACAAACATGTAGAAAATTGTTTAAATCAACATTTCTCAAAAATATGGTTTATACTTTAAAAATATTTATTTTTGTTCTAGCCAACGTTAGTCTAACGGTTTGTGGTTAGCAGCTCTCTATTGGATAGCCATAACCTTCTATTGCTGTCTTTTAGTTATGATAAACTATGCAGTACTGATATACTGTAACAATGTAATGCTTAACAAAACACTTATTATTTAAAATCTTTGTAGGTTTTTAATGTAGGTTTTTTCTTGTATTAGATGGAGCTGTGGTTAGCATGAGCTAGCTTTACTGTTAACAGTCACATTTAAATATGTAAATGATGCTGAGCTAACGTTACCTATTATTATGCATTAACTATATTTATTTGCCCCTTTTTTAATGGATATTGTAATATTGATATTTTAACTTTAGCTTCTGTAGCTAATGCTATCCTCAAGTCCTCATATCAAATGGCTTTGTTGAACTGATATACCTAAACTGAAATTACTACACTGAATATAACAGACTTGTTTATGCTTTTCATGTTATTTATTGTCAAGGATATACAGTGAGGAAAATAAGTATTTGAACACCCTGCGAATTTGCAAGTTCTCCCACTTAGAAATCAGGAGGGGTCTGAAATTTTCATCTTAGGTGCATGTCCACTGTGAGAGACATAATCTAAAAGAAAAA
>BRDA01042058.1:0-14210 GCA_036984385.1 Crenuchus spilurus
TGAAACAACATATTTTTCACTTAAAATTATACATTCTCTCAGATTAAACTTTTGATCTGTCATCTATGTTCTATTACAAATAAAATATTGACATTGTCCATCTCCACATCATTGCATTCAGTTTTTATTCACAATTTGTTTAGTGTCCCAACTTTTTTGGAATCTGGTTTGTATTAAAATGTTTATTGCCAGAACATAATATTGTAGCGTCCGGCTGGACCCGTTGAAAGGATGGACGAGAAAGACGTTTACAGTCGTTGCTTTATTGTTGAAACTTACAATGATTGCTGTCGGCCGCAGCCACTCCAAAATAACAACAGGCTAGAGAGCCAAGCTAATATGCTAATGCTAGCACTTAGGCTGACACACAGCGAGCCCCCCTCCTTCTCCTTCTCACACAAAAACACGAGCACACAGCGACTTTGCACTTTCTCGCCCGGCCAATCACAGCTTGTCTAAAACACAACAGTGCATTTGGTGAGGCTGGTGAGGAGGAGCTAACAAGCAACAGTATTACATCTCAGAACATGAAATCGAATTCTATTGTCCCGGCTTATCATCGTCATCGAGGGAAAACTTATCGTGAAAAACAATTGATATTGTTTATCACCCAGCACTAATTTGAAGTTAATGAGTTTACTTGCTGTAATTATATACTTTGATAAAAGCGTAAAATTAACAGAAAAGACAATTTAATTATTAATAATTATAGGACATTTTAGTAATCAGCAAAAGATTTCATATTGTGACAAGCCCACATGTGCATATTGTATACAAAGACAGCAGTCACTAAAGCCAGAGAGATGTCAGTAACTGTTATGTTCACTCTTCAGGATCATTGCTCGTTGTCCTGAAGTGGTGACTTTTGCTGTAGTAATCACATTTATGAATGCTTTCGCTTAAAAGCTGCTGTGATGACATGCCCTCCACTGGTCATTCAGGCTGTGTCCAAACCGCTATGAAAACACCGGATCGAGCGCCTGACTGCTATTGTGCTGAAGCAAGGACATGATTGCTGTGGGTAGCCAGTCAAGCACTCAAGGTTTTCCTTCAGCTCTCTGAAAATGGAGTAATTTTACGAGCCCTTGTCACCCAGAAGAACACAAAGCAGTAGTGTGCAGTCTGAGTTTATTCAAACAGCGGGACATTTCAGCAGCCTCAAGGCTGAGAGCTACAGAAGAGAGTAAGCGCTCTCAATTCGGTCCTTTCAAAAACGACTTTTTTTGCATCAAGGTAAAAGGAGAAGGGAAATATTGATTGTACAAAAACACAGGAATGTATTTAGTGGTTCTTCTTTTTGATGTGATGGAGGGGATGAAGTATAAAGCCTGGAAAATTTGCTACTATTGATTCCTGACTCTTTTCTGTCTTTTCTGAAGTCTCACATTCATCCATTAACACTGGATGTGTTTTTCATTTATACCTGAAATCCATGAGATGAAAAGAGTGAAAAAATATGACAGCACATGAAAATTTGTCTCTGAGGCTGACTGTAGCTACTGTTGATAATGCTTATGAATGAACTTGTCCCTTGTTAAACTAAATGTATCACTTTGCTTGGAGACCTGATATTAGATGTTCTGTTTTCAAAACAACCCTACTTTGTTAAGTCCCAATTGAATTTCACCCAATAGTTTGTACATAATTTTAACATCTGTACTTTAACAGACTATACTGAGATATATACTCACTGTCTAAATAAAGTGAGACCAAATAAACCAGTTTATTGTTTAACAAAAGTCTGATCATTTTTTCCCACTATTAACATGGAAAAATTTTATTTCCAAAAATAAAACACTTTTGGATGCAAGAGTTTCACTGGGGATGCAAGAGACAGAGGTGGGAGTAAGTCCCTCATGTGCAAGTCTCAAGCAAGTCCCAAGTCACTGTGGTGAGAACCAAGCAAGTCAAGTCGAGTCCCTGCTATACATCAAGCAAGTCACAAGTCAAGTCATACAAATATGGTCTGATCTGCCCCAGTTTACACATTTAAATCAATATAGACGATCGTATACAAATTGAGTTTTATTTCAACATAAACTAAAACTATTAAACCTCAAATATACCTCAAACATACAGTTACATAACTTACTTAATGGCTTACTTCCCCCATCAAGAGGGTCACACCATTTATCATTAACCTATTAATGCATCTCTCAAAGGTGCTTCTTACTGAACATTTATGAGCACAAAAACAGTATTACAGCATCAACTGAATAGTAGATTAAATAAAAATAAGCATATAAAAATAAATAAAAACATATTGCCTGAAATGTAAACCTGTTACCTATAAAAACAATGTCTGAAATGTTAATATTACAAACATTACATCAAACCATGAAAACATTCACATAATGTTTTCAGTATGCCACATACTATTCATGCTATTTTGTCCAGTTCATATCCACACTAGCAAGCATCTCTGCCACAACATTAAAGAAATATTTAACTTTAGCATAACTTTCAAATTTAAGCAATCTTATCTTTACGTAGGCTAGATGTCAAGGCTGTTAGACAGTGTAGACATGAGCAAAATAGCAACAACAGCATATGACATACAAAAAACACGTGTTATTTATAAATTTTTTATTTATTTTATTATTTTTTATTTTTGCATACATTTTGTGTTTTTGTTAGTTTGTATACATTTGGTCCAGTTAGGTTTGTTTTCACACTGCATTCTTGCGAGAGCACTAAGGACTTTTATTATGACACGCCCACGTACTGTCTTCATCACTTACATGGTGTGCGTCTTCCTACACTCGACACTGAGTGGTTTGTAGAAGGACGTGCATCTGATGCATTTAAATACTTTTATATTCCGCTGTAGCAGGTTAGTTTAGTTTAGGTTGTTCTGTCATCCTGTTATATCCTTTCTCTCTTCTTATCTCAGAAAATAAGCTGCACGTTTCAGTATTTTGTGCGTTTTTAAGCTGACTGTTCACATGTTCATCAGACCTAAATTATATTAAACATTTGGTCTCCTCCTCGCTCCAACGAGGTGCTACAATGGCTCGTTATTGCTGCTGTTTAGCGTTCTGCATGCACTGTAAAGTAAACCGATCATGCTTCAAAATAAAATCTTCTAACGTAATCTAACTTTGTTTTAAAATTGCAAACATTTAAATTTTAAAAATCAAGTCTCTTCGAGTCATCTGTCTCAAGTCTAAGTCAAGTCTCAAGTCATAAAGACCAAGTCAAAGTCAAGTCGAGTCGTTCACCAACGTTAGTCAAGCAAGTCTCAAGTCCTCAAAATTGCGACTCGAGTCTGACTCGAGTCAAGTCATGAGACTCGAGTCCCCCACCTCTGGCAAGAGAGAGATAAAAAGGGCATCATTTTATTTTATGGTGTACTCTAATGGTAATGTCAAAATTATCTGTTATTGTAACTTTTCTCAAATTCACAGCCATTCATTCTAACCCTCTAAACCTCACCCAAGACATAACCCAAAACCTCATCCTAATCTTATCCATAATGCTAGTGAGTTTCAGACAATATGTTATCAGTTTGAGTATTTGTAGATAAACTGTGAAAATAAATTGCGTTCAAAAGAAGGAACAAGAAATTAACTGAATTTGTCTTTACAGTGTATTAACTTCCAAGAAATCTGACCTTATTCTGCAGCAAAACATTTAATGTATCTGTCTATAATTCTATTCCCATGTCTGTCTTTGCTTGCTGTGATGTTTTGCTGTGTTACAGTAATCAGGGTCAATGTGCATGTGAAAAATGGAGGATGGGAAGGAGTGAGTGAGTGAATGGGGGATGGAAGAAAACTCTTTGATGGATGGTGAAAGGACCCTATTGAACTTGATTTGGGTGCCTGGCTATGGGGTAAGATGTGTAGAACCTGAACACATTGAGCCATGTAGAACTCCAACATTTCATTTAGATTAACCAACCGCATGGGCTTCAGGTTTAAACACTGTGCTGTATAATGTTAATTGCTTATTGGCTTTAGTGGTTCAATGGGAAAGGGATTAGTTTAAACTGTGTCCACTCATGAGACAGCAGTTAATGTTAGACATGGGACTTGGTTATAATGAGAAGGCAACGTTGTGGGATAAAAGTGAATATGAACGCAAAGTCAGAAAGCAGAGATACGGCCACTTTGATGTGGCCTGTAAAGATTTTGGCCACTCTTAAGAGACACAGCTGCCGAAATTCTGGGCACCCCACACTTTTACAGTTTTACTACAATTGGAAAGCTGCAGTAGATCTGAAGAAATAAATGTCTGGAATAATCTTTTAAGCTTGGCTCTAACTTCTTTTTCCTTGTAGTCATGGAAAATCCCTTTTATTTTGAACCTGTCTGAAATAGTTTGTTTAACCCTGCAGTTTTTAGAACTCTAGAATGAAACATCCAAAGACCAAAGGGAAACGTCACAAACCAGTGGATGTAATACTAGAGGGTTTGAACTCTGTCACCTTAACAGTATGTCTGTTTCTGTCCGAGATGATTAATGCAGACTCCTCTTTTTGTCCTTGTGATGAATGCATCAAAAAGGACCGAATGACCTAGTCAAACATGACATGGATTCACCAGCATGCTTGGATTTCCTGTTGTCCTTGTAGTGACCAGATTAAATTACATTTGCTCATCATTTAGCATGTGTGCATAACAACTGAACTAGAGGTGTTCCTATGAACAATAGCACTAATAGGTGAATTTCTTGGATGTGTTGTGCAGTCGACCTGTCATGTCATGTCACACGCCGTCATCGCTTTGTGATGGTAGGCTGCACAGAGTCACTTCTCTCCAATGCCATCTGTCTCTGGTTGCTTGTAGCAGGCTAGCACCTGATAATCCAGTCCACGTCTTGATGTTATCCATCCAGGTTATTCTTGGTCTTCCACGTCTTCGGACTCCCTCCACAAGTCCAGTCATAACACTTCCTTCAATGCTCTCATGTGCTGCCTCATCACATGACCAAAGTAACGTAACTTGCGGGATTTAACGTGCATCAGTAACTCCTTTTGAGTTCTAGCATCTCATAGACTTGCTCAGTGGTCATCATCTTCATCCATGAGATCTTCAGCAACTTCCTGATGCACTTGTTCTCAAAAGCCTGAATACGTCTTTCTTCCTCTTTCTTCAACGTCCAGGCTTCACATCCATATGTAGCTGCTGGCCAGACCAAGGCTTTCATCAGTCTTAGTTTGGTGCTGGTGCTAATTGACTTGCTTTTCCACATCTTTGTTAATTTGACCATCACCAACATGCCCATGGCCATTCTTGTCTTCACTTCACTGGCAGCAGCCGACCTTCATGATATCAAATAATTCTATTGATGTTTCCTTGTCATGTTTTAAAGGATGCCCTTGGAACCATGTCTCTTTCCAGGCAGCCCACTCAGTTATAGGATTAAGAGCATGATGTTGGATGGTATGGCTTTTATTGAAGCAACTGTTCCATAAGGAAGGCTTTCCTCAGAAATGAAATCTTGCTGAAATCCTAACTCCATATCCACTCTACTCCCAAGCTTCTTGAGCTGCTGGATTTGAAACTCATATCACTATCAGGCATCAGGCTTAAGCTCAAGCTCATGACTGAAGAGAGATTTTCACATTGACAGAATTCCATTTTTCAACCCTCCATGAAATGGTTCACAACAAATCCTTTTTTTAACAGTTGAGGGCCCTGGCTGGCTCAGCGCCTCTGGGCCTCTGGGGAGGAGGAGATAAAGCTTCATTAGTGTGGTGAGGAAGCCTGGCTGGTGGAGACTCTGCAGTTTCTCCATGTTAATCCCCAAGGTTATCAGTTCACCTGGGCTGCAATCTGAACCATCTGAGAGCAGCTCACTCTATCTTTTCCCTCAGCAGGTGGTGACTCAGCTTTTCTTAGTGGCTACATTCCAAGATTAAATGGCACATGTTATGTAGCATCCGACCCTGGCTATCTGGCTAGCAGCTACGCCATCTCTAACAATAGAAAGGTTATAATTCTAGGTTTAGTGCATGTTTTTTGACAGTGTTTGATGTATAAGATTTCCAACTAGGCCAAACAAAGAGATGAGCACACACCCTCTCTTTTCAAAACGATCTCCTAGGGGCTGATTCAGGGGTCATGGAGAGGGCAGGGGTAACTGACACATTTGAGTGTTTCGTTCGCTGCTCTTGTATGACTGGCATTTCAGACTAATGGCATTGATTTAGATTTATGACTCCACTGATTTAGATTTATGGCATTTTTACAGCTTTAGGGAATGCTTACATTTTCCGAGATTTTAAAGGGGTAGTGACCATTTTAACCCTTCTTTTGGTAAACGTTGCAAGAAGTGTAGCTTCAAACTGAAGGTCAAATGATGTTTGTGTTAGTTCTGTGCTAATAGACCCAAAGGAATGTCAGTTAGATGACTTGATTGAAGAGGGATTTGCATTTGCATACAACACTATTAACCTCTTGCCTTTTCAAAGTGTGTGGGCAGTCTAGGACTGTTTATCTCAACAAAATGTCTTATTGGCCAGTTTAAATGTCAGTACTATAAAGTTTATTTGCTATAAATCTTATCAATGGTCTGTGTCTGATTTTTCCAGTAGGCTAAATGTTAATTTACTCCCGTTTTCCCTCTGAGGGTGCTAAATTAGAAGGCGATGGGAGATAAGAGTGGTCCCTACAGGCCTTCCTCGCTGCAGCAGCCCAGATGGCAATACAGCTTTACCTGTCTGCACAAGCTCCCTTGCAGGGGACAGAGCCAGGCCCAGGCCAATTTACTCCCATCTCACTGGGCTGGCAGTTCTGCCAGCACAACGCACCCTCAAACTTTCATCTTCCCTTGCCTGGAAGTTAATTAGGGAAGTGTGTTTTTGGATGCCGGGGGGCAAGCTGCGGCATGCCTCTGATGCACGATAGGGATATCAGTTGTATTTGGCAGGGAATGAAAATGATAAAAATGTGAGTCACCGGCATCGTCTCTCTCCGAGCTGTTTATAGCGTGCCATGAGCCGATGACATGATTCAGTGGCCATAACCGCATATAATCAATCAGCGATGTGATGGTCTGCCGCCTCTGTGGTCCAGCAGAGGAAAAAATCATCCAACAAAATGGGTGGGGATAAAAATTTTGACCAGCATGGAACAACAGCTTTGCATCTTACACGCTACCCTTCAGCAGAGACCATGTATGACTGCCTGAGTCTCTTATTAGAGGGATGAGATTGAGCTGTCCTGTATTTCATCACTGTGCCTGGATGATCTAGTATGTATCTGTGACAGAGCAATGGCCTCTGCCAGTTACAGTTAAGCATGCACGAGCCATCACTAGTCACAGCAGCAGAGCATATGCTTTATGGGCAAGGTGACCTAGTGTGTTATTATTTCATCAGCTGAAAGAAAACGAGGGACTAGTCATCCATGCTTTCTGTGGTTTCCTAGGAAACAAACTGATCAGCATGTATTCTGAAAATAATGGCGTAGACGGTGCAAGTAGAGGTGGGGGTGTGTGCTTATCCTGCTCCAAAAATTAACATTAAGGCTCATTAATGAGAATGTAATGGTTCAGAAAAGACCACATGCCACAGGTCAGCATAAGCAGAGCTGGGGTTTTGTGTGTGTCTTTGTTCAAGTGCTGATGGAGCTGTTTTTCTTTTTGGATAGGGTGGAGGCTAGTGGGCAGATTGAGGAGGGGGGACTGGCCAGTGCAATGGCTGGGTGGAGATCCGGCCCCTAATACCCAATGCCCAATGCGAAAAGCAAACTACTTCCACTCTGCCACGGCTCACTGCAAGCCAAGCTTGCCTTCTCCATGGCCTGAACAGACTAAACAGTCTTCAATAAAGGCTATTAGTCTAATTCAAGTGATTTAACATTGCTCTCCCCCACTTCTGGGATTTGGAAAGGGCTCAGGGAGTGCAAGCATGGTGTGTTATTAGCAGCTAATCCCTCAAATCTCCAATCCCTTTGCTCAACTCTGGTTTGGTGAGCTCCTCTCCCCTTTGCCTGTGAGATTGAGCAGGGCCGTGTATTTTCCAGGACCCCACAATGAAAATGAATCACAGACTCAGCGGCTAGCATCAGGCTAAGTCAGCATGTCTCTCTCCCGCTGACCTCATCCTCTTGTCTGTGGTGAAGGGGTTCAGACCAAAAGCCTTACACAACTCTAATGATTAATGGTAATATCAAGTGTGCTCGGTAGCCTTAAAATACTCAAGATATGCAGCCTTTTAAATCATCCTAAAAAGGACTACGGGCATTTGCCGTTGAGGGGACGCCAGACTGTGGGATCTGTAGAGTGGCTCTGCAGTCACAGAGAAGGAGGGATCGGATGAGAAAAGCAGAGAGCGAATGGCGGCGAGTGATAGCATGCGGAGCTGCAAGCAAGAGATGGAAGACATCGACTGCTGGAGGGAAGGAAGTAAAGAAGACAGAGACAAGGCCATATGTGCTTGTTAATCCCGTCTTGGGCCGCCTTCTTTCTCTTCTTGTCCAGTTCCTGTCTCCATTTTCCAGACGAGTCCAAAAACAGATCAGTTCCTACAGAACAGAACTCCATGTGGCTAGCCCAGCTTTTTTCAATTGCGCTGATTAGACAGGCCGGCTCCTAATAAACCTTCCTCTGGTTTAAATGACAGCTTTAATCTCATGAAGCCTGCTGGCTGCCTGTGGGAGAAACATGGCGTGATGGGACAGAAGCAATACAGACCTGAGTTATTAAGATAGCACTGGCCTAATTCAGTTTCAGTGTGAAGATTAAGTGTGCCATAGAGCTGATAGCAGATTAAGCTGCGTGGGGTCTTGCTCATAATTAGTTTTGGCATCGTTTACAGTCCATGTGTGCTTTTTGTAATTGGCCATCTCACAGCACCACACGGCTAATGAAAACACATAAATGTATTTGTGTAAATGACGGATGTGTTAATCAACTTTGAAGATGCATGTACATATAGTAATCAACACCCATGAGTGATATCAACTGCTGAAGGCCTTATTTAAACAGGGCTATCACTGCACACTCACTGTGGGCTTATCTTAACAATGTTTAATTCAGTTCTGGTACAGTCATAACTCTTCATTTAAACCCCACAGGCAGTTGAATCATTGAGGAACTAAGAGAGGAACCATCCACTGGACAGATGGTGCCATCACCTCACTGCTCGTTGTTCAACTTCTGCTAAAAAAGAAAATAAATCCAAACGAAAGAAGCCTCCAGCTTGAGACAGAGCAAGTGAAGCTGCTCTGCCATAATATTTGTCTTGACACCCGTAGCTTCCTGAACTCCTTGTGGGAGAGGAGGCTGGAGGTGCTGAACCTAGAGAGGAGGAGGAGGCACATAAAAGGCCACTGGCTGTTTATTTGTTGTCTGGTGTGACCGTGGGGTGAGAAAAGCTGTGCCTGGCCTGCTGTTGAGCACCACACAGCCAAAGGGAAGTGACTTTTTTATTGGTGACCCCCCTCCCACGAACACCACCAACTCTTGCTGACAAGGGGTGTCCCCACCACAAGGATACCCCTGTACTGATTAACGACATAGGCTGAAGACTGGATTTGAGCCAGAAGGCCTGCAAAGAGGTGGTGAAATGAAATGAAAGGGTGGAGGCATGATCATGTAACAGCATGATTTGTGTGCTGAGCTGCAAGTTACGCTCATCAATCAAAGATCAGTTAGTAATCAGCTATGCTCATTAAAGCATTTATCATTGCTTACTTTATACATGAAAGAGTTTAGTGTAGCATGTAAACACTGTTAAAGATTCAAAACATACCACTCGCTCCCAGTCCACATGGTCTACTCACTAGTGTATCTATATAAAAAAAATAATATCATGAAAAGGTGTGTTCTTAAACTGTTATTTAATTTATGTTCATTACATGTAAAGTGACATTTTTCCAGTCTTTTTTATCTTGAAACTGTTTATATAGCATTTTTCTCCAAATGAAATTAGTTTGTTGGCATATATCTCCATTTTTGTAATTTTTTCAGTTCTACACATTATATGAAAATGCCTTTTTCTCATTACATCGTTTACAAATGTCATGATGACTGTTTTTGCAAAGTATTTTAATAATTCAATGATCTGAGATTCAGAATTTCTGATTTTCATGAGTTATAATTATACTATATACTGATCAACAGTAAAGTAACAAAGGATATGTCACATTATGTGTAATGAATACAGTGGTAACCCTACTTACGAGCATCCCTACTAACGAGTATTCCAGGTAACGAGTCGAGATTTCGGAATATTTTTGTTCCAGGTAACGAGTAATATTCCAAGTAACGAGTAGCGTAAATTTCTTCAATTATGCCAACTGCTAGGGGCGCGGCGGTCGTAGCATCTCCTAGACGCTACCGTAGAAGAAGAGGTCAGTCAATACCTTTGACCGCTGTCCAGTAAAAGTGCCTGTTGAAAGCGACGCTAAGGTAGCAAAAGGTAGTGAAGAAGAAAGTTAGATACATTTTACTTTTACTTTTCATATGATAAGTGTAACCATGCCATACACGTACGCCCGTCCTCCTGTCCTCCTTAGCCACCAGCCTACACGAGCACCGTCGGTCTCCCTGTCATTAGCTGCCAGCCTACACGAGCGTCGTCTCGTTTATTTTATAAAAACCCATATAAACACATTATTTAGCATATTAAAGTATACTGTATATTGGCCGTCTGACATGGATTAATCAGTTTTACATGTATTCTTATGGGGAAAATGCATCCAGCTAACGAGCAAACCAGCTAACGAGCTCGGCTCCTGCACGGATGACACTTGTAAGTAGGGTTACCACTGTATATAATATAACCGTTTACTTTTTTCAGTTGATGGCACTTTGATGTGGCACTGTATAGAATTCATTGTTTTTGTGATGTCATTTACATACACGTTATAAAGACTGATGTAGCATAAGAGACACAATGCAGAATAGCCAATCAGAAGAGAGGCATGTACATAATATCATAAGGAACAGTAACATAAATAGCTTGTTTTATTGTAAGGATTAAACAAGGTTTAACCATGGAGACAATACAAGTATGTGGAGATCAGTGTGGGTGGCAACAGTAGAAAAAAATGTTTCATTTCTAATGTGGCACAAAAAAGATGCTGGCTGGGTTTTTTTTTCAAGAGGCTTTTAATTGCCGACTCCAGCTAGCAAGAACGTAATGACCCATCAGTCAATGTCACAGGCTGGCAGCAACCTCACTGCATGATGTAATAGTGGGGTTAATGATGGAGGAATACTGTCAGTCACCTAACATCCGTATTCTGTGTTATGTAGCAGCACGTTCTGAATATATAACATACAGCAAATGCAATTATGACAAAGATTGCAATCAAACATGTGTTGGTTTTAGCTTATGGAGATCAATTCCATTGATTACACAAGCCTGAATAATTGCAAAAGTCCCAGCTGATTAATTTACTATTTGTAAATCATGTGAAACTCATTTGAAATTCATTACGTTCCAAATTAAACAAAGGCTGTTTATGAAGTCGAGACTTAATTCATTAAAGCATCTCCACTCTTACTGGAGTGTACAGCGCAAATAAGCCCGTAACCATGGTTTCTGTCGCCAAGGCTCAATATTCTAGTGGTGCCATAGTGACGGAGGCGAGCTCCAGCTCTGCACAGTGGAAGGTGTGGAGAGCATCAATACAAAACCTGTCAGTCAAAATGGCACTGTGCCACTCCCACTCAGAAGCAGCAGCCTTTCTACCCAACATGTTTCTTATTATCACCAGCAGTGGAGTGTTACCATTTGCCAGGACCTGTCTGAGCTTTCATCAGAAACAGCCTGAAAAGAGACAACAGTGCTCCCCCAGCATACACCCGAGGGGAGGGACAGAGGGAAGGAATGAGCTGTTAGAGTAAAAATGAAATAAACATTTGGTCATACTGTATTCACTGTGTAAGACTTGTTTAATAAACATTCAGAACAGTAATATCCTGTGTTCTGTCAGACAGATGTAGTAAGACTGATTTGTCTTGTGCTGTGCAAACAACTGCAATCAATGAAACCTAATTAACTGCAAATAACATGCTTTAAGCCTTCTTTTCATTAGCTTTTGTTCACATATTGAAGTTAATCTGACTATGAATGAAGACTGTGTGTGTGTGTGTGTGTGTGTGTGTGTGTGTAGAGCAGTGATCCTCACTACTTTTTTTCAAAAGAGCCATATTGACAGATCAAAGTCAAGGAGAGAGCCACAATATCACCCCAAGTCACTCAAATAATGGAAAAAAATAAACAACCCACCTATGGACTAAACCTTTGCGCACTGAATATATTGCTCTAGCTAGCTTATAGAATCGCTGCTGCCATGTAGCCACCCTGCTGCAGGGTTGCCAGGTCCAACTAAAATATCCAGCCTAAAGTCAGTCTAAAACCCGCCCTTTAGAAGCTTAAACTAGCCCAGAATATGTCTGTCACACGTTTGAAGAGAATGGCAAAAAAACTGTGTCTGAGTGTACGACTTAGTATTTTGTTTATAAGGGATTTATTATGATTATTGCTATTTATCTTAAAGTCATTAATAATATGGTAACATGAGTGTTTTATTAGTTCTTTTATAAGTGTTAAACCGTGAACCTGGCAACAGCAGAGTCTCGTGCAGCCTGCTGTTGGAAACAGTGCCTGTGTTGCCAGGTTCCACAGTATCCCCCATTTGGAACCAACTTTAATTGAGGCAAAATGAGAGGGCAAGTGCTTGGAATGTAAAGCGCATTACATTATATGTCTCTGTAGCAGGCTTTTAAAATACTTTGGCTGTGCTTGCGTACTTTCGTAACCGGTCACGAGAGCCACCAATAAAGCACGGCGAGCCGCATGTGGCTCAGGAGCCGCGCAATGAGTATCCCTGGTGTAGAGGTTAGCTGGTCTGTGACACATCAATTACTCTGTAGAAACTGCTGGATTCATTGTTAAACTGACCTTTGAAGAAGAGAACATATGCTAAGAAAGTATAGAGGGACTACAGTCTGTAACTGTAGAAATACAACATGCTCCTCATAAAGTGGAGCTGATAAAATGGACAGTTGATATGTTGCCTTGATAGTGTTGATATGCATACCGTGTGAGACCTTCTGTACCCACTGCAGTAAGTCTCTACAGTGAGTCTCCTTACTACAGAGGCAGTACTGATCTGCTGTGTGAAGTGTGTTGAGTACTGTTCTCTTCTGTGCAATATACCACAATCTGCTATTGTTCACTTTTCACTGTGCACTATAGACTGTAATTATTCCCAACCTTACTTGCTATATTCGCACTCACTATGAACTAAACTACCTCATACCACAGAGTACAATACCTGTGATCATGTAAATGTCTCAAACTGTCTTATATGCTTCTGTAAATAAGTATATAGATACACTTTAATTCCTATTCTTTTCTACTCTAACTTATGTTTGTTTTGTTTCTGCTTTGCGTGTATAGTTTATGTGCTATTTTATGTTTTGCCACTGTAACACTGCAATTTCACATGGATATAAACTGTAATTATTAATGTAATACATATGTATTAATACATGCTGGTTTATATAAAACATATGGAACGTATGGCCACTCACAGTCACATTGTCTTTCCCGCTTCCTTCAATAATGAGTGTGTAATACTGGATTGTTTTGTCAGGTAGTGCAGCTGCTGTTTGTGTGTGTGTTTGAGCATGCACATCCTTATCCCTGAGCTAACCCTTAATGCCCACTAAAAGTTCCCTCAAGCATCCTTACTATTAGTGACAAGACATCTTACTGCGCTGGGCTTTGATCGTCCAGTGCACGGCTCGAGGAGCAAACGCTTTAATTAGCACTTTATTGACTAATGCTTTCTGCAGGCCTTGTCTCACTTGCTATAGTGGCTGCTGGCCTATTCTTTGTGGATTAACCTCTCTTTCTGTGCAGTTTAACTGGGCATTGTCCTGTGGTAATGTGAACAGTTCTTGCAAGAGGTTCCGACACAAAGACCCCCTCAGTGCACGGGGCAAACCTCAAAGGGCCGTTATCCCTCCATCCCCAGCTCTTCAAAGTCTCCTTCATCATTCTGTATCACTGTGTGCTCTCCCTGCTCCTAATTTAAGAGTAGGAGCCCACCAGGGTCCATCTCCTCCCCCATTAACTACATGCAACCCCCACCCGCAATGTCCCCCAGGAGAGACCCCATAAGTAAAACCTGGACAACTGATAATGACTTTGCAGCTTTGGGGGAAGGAGATGTGTGTGTATGTGCTCGAGAACTTCTGACATTACAGAATAGTCCTCATTTGTGTGTGTTTATATATAT
>BRDA01042059.1:0-2500 GCA_036984385.1 Crenuchus spilurus
AGTGATTGGATCAGATTATTGGGGGGGGGTCATAACCCCCCTATCCCCCCCGCAAATTACGCGCATGACATGCACACCAGTAGTTTGAGTTTAGTCAGACTGAGACCAGTTAATTTTTCAGTTTTGAGGCTGATTTGCTCCTCTCAACAATTGTAAAATGTCTTCGGAGTTCAGGGTGATCATAACTGATATTCTTCCCAGATTATCCTGTAGTGTGGGGTGTCAATGATCCAATCTTTACCCCTCCAATCTACCCCAAGTGCAGTCAGGAATGTGCCCTGATTGTGAATCGTAAATATAAAATATCTTCAATATATATGACTCAGTATCTTGTAGAGATGCTGATCCTCTGGTGAACTTCACATCTCACCTGAAAGACCATCAACCAGTGAGAGTTGAGCTGAACAGAGCTCCTAAGAGTGTACAAGAGAAAAAAAAAACAGGTTAAAAAATAAGTGAAGTGGACTTGTGGAGCTGTGGCAGCAGTATGAGTATCTGTATAATGTGTGTATTTATAATAATCCTTTTTTTTTGCATGTTTGTTATCTGAGCATTAAGCTTCACAACTAACATTGCAAGGGTTGTATCTAGTTTGTGAGAAACTCCCGCTTCTCTCACGATATAGCAGTTTGCAAGGAACTCCTGGGTGGTTTTGAAGCTTGGAGCTGTTGGTCAGGTGTGTTACTCATAAAGTGTGTGGTGTTTCAGTTCAGAGTAGATGGTGTAGTGTGGGCAGCTTTATGACTAACAACGATCAAGGACAGAAAAATCAGTGAAAAATATGTGTGGGGAGTCTCACAGTTTCAACACCATTTAGCATTTTTCAAATCCTGCGGTGTGAAACAGACTTTCTTCAATCTAAGTTTAGATAAATGTGTCACAGATCAATATTAGCCAGACTACTGGAGAAAGATCTGAACATAAAAACACTTTCATTCCATGCACTTTTTCAGTAGTACCATTCGTATGATGACAGCTTTTTCACACTAAGTCACCAGTGAAAGTGACACATTGATAACTGTGCTTGCACACAGAGGAAATTGACCTTCACATTTAACCCATTCATGAAGTGAAACACACACACTAGTGAACTAGGGCAGTGAGTACACTTACCTGGAGCAGTGGTCAGCCCCTATCCACAGCACACAGGAAGATTTAGGTGCCTTGAACACCTAAGTTGAGTTGTTGGTGGAATTGGTAGACAACCTTTGTTGATCAGGATGGATACGTAACCACATGCAGATGGCAGCTTCAAACTGTTGGCTATACCAAGGCTTAAACTCAGATTGATGGATACGCAAGGCTGTATACTATATCACAGTGCGATTTTAGCATAAAGGGAAAAAGACCTCACATTAAATATTTAGTAAAAATTAGCACATTATCTATATAAATAAATGACAAACTATGAAACACAATCAGAGTTAGAGTTTACTATTATAAAGTCAGATTATGCTGGCTTGCATGTACAGTAAATAAAACTATAAAATAGTTGTTTATACGGCTCCTGCAGATGTTATGGTTCAGTCCAAGTCTCTCCACATAAAAAAAAAATTGACAATTTGAAGGAAAATTTTGCAAATCAAAAATGGAACATTAGATGAATGTTCTTTTTCATTGTATTATCTTGGAAATTACTTTATGTTTAAAATGTAATTAAAGACAGTATGTACATGATCAGCAAATAAAGGCCATGCACTGGTTCCCAAACAATGTAAATATACTTTAAATAATCCAGTTGTGTAGCTTAAAGGATCACTATGTTCACTATTCCAGCAGAAAAGAGAATATTTATATTTTTATAGAAACTTATTTTAACCAGTAAAATAAATGTAGGCAGCCATGGCCTAGTGGTAAGGATCTGGTCTTGTGACCAGAAGGTTGCTGGTTTGATCCCCAGACAGGACATGACTAAAGTGTCCTTGAGCAAGGCACCTAACCCCCTAACTGCTCTTTGGGCGCTGGTGGATAAGGGCTGCCCACTGCTTCGGGCAGAAATTCTCACAGCTGTGTGTGTGTTTCACTGCACGAATGGGTTAAATGAGGAGGTCAAATTTTGTTGTGTGAAAAATCCCACTGGTGAATCTTAATCTCTTAAATTGTCTGGAGACAGGGTCAGTGGAGCCAATGCAACTTCAAATACATTTATTACAACAGAATCTGATATAGGTATGTTCCCTAACTAAAGCTACCATTGACAGAAGAGGTACTGCCATAGGGTTCTTTAAGCTAATCCTAAAATGTGCAATAACATGCTCATTTTGTTCACTTTTTGGTGGTGCAACAGCACTATTGGTTTTCAGTGTATTACTTGTGGTATGCCTACCAAGTACTACTGGTTTGCATTCAGACAAGAAAATGTTGCATTTTAAGTGAGCTGTAGTGAATGTTTTATAGCCTGCCATACCTCTACCGATTGGTAGAGATGGCACAGTCACATTGTGTTAAGGTCAATGACTTCTTTAAGAAGATATAGTGACTTAAAATCACAAACTTATAA
>BRDA01042059.1:7500-32063 GCA_036984385.1 Crenuchus spilurus
AGCTACTGAGAGATGTTCAGTTGCACAGTTTATACACTCTCCATAGAGAAGCATTAACAACAGAATGGTGCATCTAAAATGAGCATAAGGTCACTGTGGCCAATGTCAAGCATCATCTAGAGGCCTATAAAACCCCACTGCATTGGATTGTGCAGCAGTGGAACTGTGTGTGTGATAAGAGGTCTCTCCAATAGCTTTAGGAATGAGATGGAGTGGAGTCTGTGATCCACAACAAATCAGTACCTGACCTCACTAATGCTCTAATGGCTGAAAGCAGTCAAATCCTCACAGCAAGGTCCCAGCATCCAGTGTGAAGTTGTACCAGAACAATCGAGACTGCGGGGGGACAAACTCTATATTAATCATTTCAGTATGCTGGAGGAGGAGGAGTCTACAAACGTTTGGAAAGATGAAGTTAAAAGCTGTCAGTGACTGCAAACCTGAAGTAAATGTCTCTGGTCATGTGACCTCCAACACCACCTGCATATATAATGAAGAAAACTAATTTACATGCATTTATATTCGCTCATATTTTACCTTTAGGTAGATGTGGAAGATTTAAACCCTTTAAGATCTTCAAAAATGCAAAAGAACATTTCTGTCAAGTAGAACTGAAGGGGTTAATAGACAGACAGACAGATAAAGAGGTAACCATAGCAGATACACTACATGTCCAAATGTTTGTGGACACCCCTTAAAATGAAGGCATTCAGCTACTTTAAGTTGCACTTGTTGCTGACACACATACAGTTTGTCTAGACCCTGTAGAGAAGTATTGCCAATAGAATATGACTCTCTGGAACATATACACATGAACCTACTGGCACCATGTCTAATGCCAGGTGTAGACTAGAGGGGTATAAAGCCCAGCATTGAGCTTTGGAGCAGTTGAACTGTGTAATCTGCTCCATCCAACACTTTTGGGATGAGTTTGGTGATGATGTGGAGTGATGATCATCCAACATCCCGACCTCACCAATGCTGGATACAGTCAAATCATCACTGCAATGCTCCAGAAGTAGAAAGCCTTTCCTGGACAGTAACTAACAAAATCAGGATAAACTCTTTTGAATCCCTTTGATTTAGGAAGAAACTATGATGTCCCAATACTCCAGTGTGTACAAACACACAGATAAATCCTTACACATACACACAGTGTAAGACATGCAGAAACAGTGTAAAAGAACCTGAAAAAAGCCTGCCAGGCACATCTCACGTCTCAACCACACACACCACCATGACCACCATGATGAAATTATCCATACCAAGCATCAAGACAGACTGCTTGATGCAGGGCCCTGATGACTAATCAGAGAATACAGAGTCACACACCAGGCCGGCTAACACAGGAAAACTGTCCACTACTGGAAATGAGTGTATCCAAATTTGTCCCTTTGCCCCTCGCATCATTTTGCACATCCAGAGCCATTCTCACACACAGTCATACAGAGCACTAGCTGTTAAGTATCTGCTATCTGCAATCTGTAATGCACAACCATGTTGGTCAGTACAGTCAACTGGAAATACAGGATGAAGTTTTTCATATTCTTATACTATAATCAGCATAGCCAATGATGCCAACAGACATTTGTGAACATGATCATAAATATAAATAGACAGATGTGAGCATAGTCATGAAAATGAATAGACAGATGTGAGCACAGTCATAAACAGCTAGACATGAATAAAACCATAGACATGAATACCCAGATGGGAACATAACCACAGACATGAGAAGACTTACATGAGCATAAACATGAATAGACAGACATGGCTGTAGCCATGAACATGTGTGAGTATATATATAAACATGATGTGAATATAGTCATAGACATGATCTTCTGATTTCAGGGGTGATCATAACCAATCATCTTCCCAGTTGATCCTGTGAGTGTGATGTATCTATAATCCAGTCTTCTCCCAGTGCAGTCAGGGCTGCAACCAATTGTGAATCGTACATATAACACCTCTGATACTCAGGTATAAATTGTGACATTGACATCATTCCTGGAAGACCATCAACCAATGTCGAGCTGAACAGAGCTTGTCACTGTGTACAGGAGAAACTAAAGGTAAATCATGAGTGAGGTGGAGCTGTGGAGCTGTGGCATCAGCATGAGTGTCTTTATAATGTGTGCTGTTTTGGTTTCATCCACATACTCTTCTTTTTCATGGCTTTATTTGAGCAGAAAGCTTCACAACTGTCACTGCACTGGTTTTGCTGTTGTCCACCATGTTTGTTTACATCTAGTTTGTGAGAAACTCCCACCTGCACTCAGGATGTAGCAGTTCACAAGAAACTCCCGCGAGATTTTGAAGCTCCGAGCCATTGGTCAGGTGTGTTACTCATAAAGTGTGTTGTGTTTCAGTGCAGATGGAGTAGTGTGGGTGTCTTGATGACTAACCACGATCAAGGACAGAAAAATCAATGAAAATTATCATTATATCATTATATATCTTTAGGATTCTTAAAATCCTGTAGTGTGAAGCAGGCTTTACCCCATATAATCAGTCATAATGTGTTTGTGCTTCTTTATTTTTGTGCTGAAGCTACAAAGCTAACGTTGCTAACAAGCAATAGAGCAGGGGTGGGCATCTCCGGTCCTGGAGAGCCGGTGTCCAGCACAGTTTGGTGATCTTTGTGCTCTGACACCACAATTAAACCTGCTAATTGTCTGCTGAGTTGAATCAGGTGTGTTTGATCAGGGAGATCACCAAACTGTGCAGGAATGATGCTCTCCAGGACTGGAGTTGGCCACCCTTGCAATAGAGCTTACAGAACTGTGCAAACTGTATAACTAAGTCATCACACTCGGGTCAAGTAGTTTAGTAATCTGAAGTAGTCTACAGCCAACCAAGTCTTAATTAACCATCACTTTAAAAGTGTTGAAAAGCGAATTAAAATGGGTTTAAAAAAAGACTAAGGCATCCCTGAGCAGCTCTTAGCCTGAAGCTGAGTTAATGCCCACAGGAAGCATTTAGTTCCTCAACAGAAGAAGCAGATCCTGCAGCAGAAACAAGCCAACGCCAAATGTCTTCCTCTTCTGCACTCTCCCACTCTCATCTCCTTCACTCAAATCATCCCTTGCTCTGCAGAGCTGCTCTAATGCGTTTGCCTGCATTAGAACGGAGTGAGTGATTTGATAAAGCCCCTTGGTCCGGGTCCTGGGAAGAGGAGAGAGGCGGAAATGATTTACAAGGCTCTGATTAGGCTAATTAGGAGCTTGATTAAGGGTTTTAATTAGAAGGAACCAGCTCTCGATCTGGAGTGGGAGAGGAGGTGGGGAGGATGAGAGGAAAGGAGGAGAAGGAGAGAGGTGCAGGAGGGAGAAAGAGAGAAGGATGGATGATAAAGTGGATGTTGTTGGAACAAGACCTGCATCAAGAAGAGCAGGAAGCCCTGAGGAGGTGGGGATGGAAATTGTAATATGTAGAATATGCAGTGTCTGGAGTTACGATGCTAATGTTTTCACAGTTGTCTTCAATACTTGAGTCCACACCCAAGACCAAGCTGGGCTCCTCTGAGGGAGGAACACATTATCGCTGGTTTGCTTTCACACAGAAACAAGCCATCAAACGTGACTTTTTCTGGGACTAGTTGCAAAATGTTAGGCCTGTTAGTTTCAACAAATTATATCTCACTGCTGTTCTGGACTATACAACACACCCCCTCCATGACTTACTGGTCATGGAGCCCTTTCAGCAACAGACTAGCTATAAACTATAAACACATACATACATATTGCATATCAATGCATCTATTATTATATAAGTTCATCTCTACATTGCACATCTACTAATATAAGCACTTGGTTTCAGTCACTTGGCTTGTAGAGTTGATGTACTTTCTGCTGGCACATATTTTATCCATCCATCAATCCAGTAGGCTCACCTGTTTATTGCTTTTAATTATTTCCATTGATACAAGCTCACAAGTGGAAGAACAGCACTTTTTCTATACAATGAATCAGTGAACTGTGTACTGTCAGCTACTGATGATGCCCACCCCTGGGCTTGACAACAACTTTCTTACATGTCTTAACTAATGTGTGAAAATACCTTGACACACTGAAGTTTACATCCCACTATGTCCAGCTGATGGAATGAATTTCCCCAGGATGCCCTACCAATCCCATCTCTTCATTTAGTATTATTTATATATGCATACATATATATGGATACCCCAATTGACATGATCTGTTAATGCTCTAAGTGAAAAGAAGTTCTTTGTTGTTATTTATGGGCGGAATGGTGGCTTATTGGTTAGCATGTTCGCCTCTCAGTGCTGAGGTCTTGGGTTTGAATCCACATGTGAGTGGAGTTTCCATGTTTCTCCTCCGGGGGCTCCGGTTTTCTCCCACAGTCCAAAAACATGGAGATCAGGTGAACTGGCTGCTCTAAAATTACCTGATGTGTGTATGAATGTATATGTATGTATGCATACCCAGATATGATTGGCACCTGGGTGATCCCCCTAGTGCTCGATGCAGTTCTCCAGGTGGACAGTCGCTTCTGGTTGAGAGTACACTGTGCGCAACTGGCTGCCACTTCTCGCTGGTGTGTGTGGTTGAGTGTGTGTAAGTGGAGTGTGTTATTTGTAAAGCATCCTTGGGTTTCAAGAAAGGTACTGTATAAGTGTAATGTAATAATAATAATAATAATATTTAACACTCTGATAAAAAGACATAAAATGTGACATTTTTGTAGATGTCACAACTTGTCTTATTTTTACATGAAAAGCACCTGGAGACCAAAAGCCAGTTTTACAAAAGTCTTAAAAGGTGATTATAAAAAAAACTGGGTGTCTTAAAAACATTGATTGTATATATTATTGTCCTCTAACAGCAATAATTTTCACTATCACTGACCTGCCACTATTTAAAGCCAAACTCAAAACCCACTTATGTAGAATGGCTTTTAACATCTAAATGTTTTTACAAACTGCACAAACACTACTTTATTTATTTATTTATTTATTTATTTATTTATTGATTTATTGATTTATTGATTTATTGATTTATTGATTTTTGTTATTATTTGTGTGCAGCACTTTGGTCAATCTTTGGTTGCTGTAAGGTGCTATATAAATAAATGTTGATTGATTGTTGATTGAATAATTTAAAATCCATTGCTTCTGTCTTGGTGAGGATGTTAAAGGGTTGAGAAAAAATGTTATTCTTCAAATAAGGTCATAATAATTCTCTTTTCTTAAGTGTAATGCTAAGAAGATGTGGTATCCTTTAAAACATGATGTTCTGAAGTGTTTTCTTAACCTTACAATGGCCTCTTGTCTTAGGCTGTATATTGTATACAGCTTACAATATTTTAAAGGATGACCTTCACTTGAAAGGCTTTTACACTTTTGAATTGAGAATACGTAGGCCATGTTTCCAGTAACCATCACTATCTATGGCATCTATTTCTTGTTGGCTAAAATGTTTTGAACACCTGGCTTGATGATGTTTTTCCTCACCAATTTACTCCCCCAAGAAGATTCAACTAAATAACAGCTAGTTCTAATAGAAAAAAGGATCTTGATGTCATGATTACGTTGTTTCTCCTTGTCCACGTGTATTTGTTTACTTTTGGTCCCCATGTTCTTGCCTCCGCCCCAGTCATACCCACCTTATTGTCATGTCCTTATCACCAGTTCAGTGGTCGGGTGGTGATCTGATCTTGTGACTGGATGGTTGTGGGTTTGATCCCTAGACAGGTCATGACTGAAATGCCTTTGAGCATGGCATCTAATCCCCAACTACTCCCCGGGCACCATGGATACGTCTGCCCACTTACCTGAGCACATGTTCTCACAGCCTAGTGTGTTCACTAGTGTGTGTTTCACTGCACAGATGAGTTAAATGCAGAGGTCAAATTCTACTGTGTGCAAATCACACTGGCACAACAATTGAATCTTTGAAATTTGTCAGTTGTTTCTCAGCCCTGCTGACATTTTAGGCTCTGATTAGTTTGTAGTCCTTGTGTCCTGAATTCTGAGTATGGTATTGGTCAAAGAATAGTTATAATTGGTCGAAAGGTTGTCGACAGTGTGTCTGTTTTCTTTTGGTGCCTAAATTAAACCCCACTATGCTTGCACAAGTGTGCAAACTCTGTACCACCCCAGACACTGACACCTGCATTATGTAGCACAGTACATGAGAAAACATACACGTTGTTAAGTGAATATTTCAGAACTTTTTTGCATTTAAGAACCTTCTTATGAACTTCTTAGTGAACTTTCAGAAGTGTTTTCTTAAGAAATCTTTTGGGAATCTTGCTTCTTTCTCTCACTCACATTTAGCAGGCTGTAGATTCTCCAATAGAGGGCACTGTTAGTGCTCAAATAGTTTTGGGTGCTTTGCGTGAATGGTTTGTTAATATGTTTAATATGCTTTGCGTTTTTTGCACATGTCCGTGAACTCATTCATTTTACAACTCAACCAATTTATTTTACCCTTCACCTTGCACTGCAATTTCGTTGTTCTAGAAAATGTCACAATGACAAAAAAGATCTATCTATCTATCTATCTATCTATCTATCTATCTATCTATCTATCTATCTATCTATCTATCTAGTAAAAACTCGCTAGGAGTATGAGAAGGAATCTTTGAGAGTATTCAAGGTTCAATAAGGGGAACCCATCCTCCTCGGGCCAACCTGGCATAAAGGATATTAATGGATAGAGATTAAATACAGTAACAGTCTTTGGTGTAGGCCCAGTTACCAGCCCAGGTCTTGCAGCATTAAGACCCTAGCAAATCTTGCTGAATAGACTGATGGCAGGGGTGGAGCCACCCCCCATGGGCAACAAAACTGGAACAACCTAGTGGTGGTGAGGAGGAAGTTTTATTGCAGAACTTTAACTACAGTTTTCCATATGAAAAGAAAAAATGGGAAAAGAAATGATCTCTCTTTATCTATGCATGTATCAACATCTCTGGACTGCATCTGTAGATTACTTGCACTGTACAGATAAGATTTTACCAATCTCACAACTAAATGGGGAAAGGCCTACAGAACAAGAGAAGCCAAAACAGAGGAGTGTGAGAAGAGATAAAGGGTTAAATGTGAGAGCTAATCTGAAAAGCATTACCTCTTGAACCTTTGAATGACGATGTGTGTAGCGTAACTGCCTGCAGCGTTTGCTTCAGAGTGTGTGTGTGGGGGTGAGCATGAGCAAGCATCTGTATTGCCATTTGCAGAATTACGACAATTCATTATCATGGCATTATGTTCACAGATGAATCAACATCTCCACAGCTTTGCCAACCAACATCTCTTTGTGCTGCTGCCCTGAACAATTTTCACTTTTACTAATTCATCTCTCGTTCTGTTTATTGCTCTCTCTCTCTCTCTCTCTCTCTCTCTCTCTCTCTCTCTCTCTCTCTCTCTCTCTCTCTCTCTCTCTCTATCTATCTCTCTGTCTCTCTCTCTTTCTCTCTCTCTCTCTCTCTCTCTCTCTCTCTCTCTCTATCTCTCTCTCGTCCTCCCTCCCTCTCCTGCTCTCATTTCATCTCTGTAGCTTTTTTGGCAAAGGCCTTGTTTCTCTTTTGCTTCCTCTCTCCTCTTCTCATCTCTCTTTCTCTCTCACCTCAATTTTCAGCTGCTGCATAATTAATTGCAGACTGTGTTCACTATTGCCGCAATTATTTCAACTAAAAAGACGATGACAGTGAGAGAGAGAGACACAGAGAGAGAGAGAGAGTGAGAGAGAAATCTCTGTAAGAAAATTGTAATATCTGAACTCGATCAAGGAAACAAGTGGCACTATTAAATGATTAAACCTTCCTTTCATCAGCATTTGCACTTACGACTTCAAAAGCGTCTCTGTGCTGCATAATGCAAAATGTAAGGGCCGATGAAACAATGCTCATCGATGTTGCTGCCAGCTGCTCGGCTGTATGAAGTGAAAGAGGGAGTTCTTTCAAAGAGAAATGTGTTTAAGTGAACTGCAGAATGGAAACGGTATTGTACTCTGTGGAATCAGACGCATAATGGAAGTCGATGTCTCTTTCCGGGAAGAGAAATGGCTCCATTTATAACAATCACCCCATGTCTTTTCAAAATTTCATCTCCAAAGCAAATTAAAGATATTTATTTGCTGTGACTGAAAGGTGGAGGGTGCAGGGAATGATGGACGAAGGTGGAAGATGATGGCATGATTACAGGCAGAAGACTTTTGGATCATGGTCCACACACAACAGTAGCTGTCAGTTAAGTCAGCTCATACATTCACATGTCTGTTTCTCATTTGACCCTACATCTAATAGAGTCTTCACATTACTGACGCAAACCCACAGGCCAAAACATTATGACCAATGTGCTAATATACGCTTTATGTGTCCAAATGTTTGCGGACACTCCTCGTCTAGTCCCTGTAGAGACACAATAGTAAGACTCTCTGGAGCAGATTGAGTTTAACCTATTGGCATCATATGTAATACCATGTGGACTAGAGGAGCAGTTTAACTGTGTTTTCTGCTCAATCCGCTACTTTTGGGATGAGTTGGGGATGAGGTGGGTTGCTTGTCATCCAACATCACTAACATTATTGTCTCTGAATGCAATCAAATCCTCACAGCAATGCTCCAAAAGTGTCTTCCATGAACAGTAGAGACAGTTACTCCAAACCCAATACTTTTGTCAATGCAGTTGGCTTAATATGGTGTTGGCTTTCCATGTGCTGCCAAAACAAAATGACAACTGAGGCGTTGACGTTAGTAGCAGATCTGAGAACCTTGTTGTTCCAGCACATCCCACAGATGCTCGAATGGACTGAGATCTGAGGAATGGTAGGTACTGACCACTGCTGACCAGAGCATCCCATAAACCTTACAGCTGGCATTAATACCCAATTGATGTGTTCTAAATGTGGCAATCAGATCATCATCCAATTAAGACACAGCATGTTTATTCTTTTTCAAATGTATCTTCTGTTCCCACATATTGATTGAACAAATAAAAATTATTCAATAAAATAAAGATAAAAAAATTATAATAAAGAATAAAAGATAAAAACGTAGGAGGCTAGAGCAAAGCAGGTGGAACCTGTGCAGGGTATGCTGTGTTTAATGCTTTATAAGACACTGTGGATCAGAATGCCAGTCATTTTGGATTACAGAGAAAGAAAAGATGGCAAACTAGGCACATTTATACTTAGCATGCACCGTGGAAGCACAAATGAAAAAAATGAGCTAAAATCACGAGAGAATTGTGTACTGTTCTCCACAAGCAGCAAATGGCTTTTTAACTTTAAATGTGAGGCAGGAATGACACTGAAAGCTGTGGATGGGTCACGTGAATGTAACCATTCTAGTTGCCTTTTATGTGCATACAAATCCAGTTCCAGTGCATGCACAGTGCTGGCTTGAAATTTGATTGGACCTTCCCAAACCTGATTCGTGTCCATATGAATCACTGAAATGTTTATTTAGCACAGAAAAAACTAACTGTCAGTCAAACAGCTGGGAACTATAGGACACAGATGAAGTTAGCGTCTTATTTGAATTTCCCAATTCCACCTTATTAGCTTACATTCAGATGCATGGTAGTGTTAAAGTTATCCTGATAGGCACCTGAATGTTGCCTCATTTAAGGTGGAATTGGGAAATTCAAATTCCAGTTTCATGGTAGCAGACTAATATGTGAACGTCTTACAAACATTAACCAGCATTCCTGCATTTCTGATAGTATGAACCCGAGATTTGCTCGTGTTTTGTCTGGTCAATTTAATTTCATTTGTTTTTACATCAATACCTGCATTACAGGCCTGCAAAACAAAAACAAAAAAATCTGGAACTTGGGCAAATTTAGGGCTAGTAATGAGGTAAAAAAAAAACAAAATAATGATGTGATTTCAAACAGGTGATGCCGACAGGAGATTGTGATTATGATTTGGTACAAAAACATTATCCAGTCTTTAAGGAACAAAAATGGGCAGATGATCTCCAATTTGTCAACAGATGTGTGGGAAAATTACTGAAATGTTTAAAAACAATATTCCTCAAAGAAAAACTGGAAAGATTTGTATATTTATCCCTCTACAGTGCATAATATCATTAAACGATTCATAGAATCTGAAGGAATTTCAGTGCATAAAGGACAAAGGCACAAGCCAAAGCTGAACACTTGTGATCTCTGATCCCTTAGACATAACCTTCATTCATCAACAACTGATATAACCACATGGGCAATAAATTATTTTGTCAAACCTTTGTAAAGAACTACAATACAGTTACATTTGTGAATATCACTTTACTGTGCAAAAAAGCCTTATGTTAGCCATATCCAGGAGTGGCAGAAGTGACTTCTCTGGGCTCAGAGGCAACAGGGATGGACCATCACACAGTGGAAACATGTATTGTGATCAGAACAAGTAGTATTCCAGATCTTTTTTGGAAGAAATGGCCACTGTTTGCTCTGTCCAAAGACAAAAATGACCACCCAAGTCCTAAAGCCAGGGTCTGTACTGGTATGAGGTTGGCAGAGCCCTTGACAAAGGTTGTTTACACTTCTGTGATGGCAGCATTAATGCAGAAAAGTACACTGAGATTCTAGAGCAACATAAGCCGCCTTCATCTTTTCCAGAGACGTCCATTCCTGCAAGACAATGCAAAACCACATGCTGCACACATTACCAAGGCCTGGCTGCAGAAGAAGATGGCACTGGTACTAGATTGCAGTCTAGTCTGCAGTCCTGTTATGAATTTTGAAAAAGAAAAAAACAACAACCCCATACTGCTGTACAGCTTGAAACATATTTGCAGAAGAATGGGACAAAATAACACCTGAAACACTGCATCGCTTGGAATCCTCAGTGCCAAAATGTGAGAAAGAATGGCAACATTACAAAGTGGTAAATGCTTTACCATCCTAATTTTTGTGGAATGTGTTGCAGGCCTGAAATGCAGGACTGGATGTTTATTATCAAATGAAATGAAGTCGACCAGACAAGAGATGAAACATATCTGAAATAAATTAAATATCTTGGGTTCAGACTGTCTGAAATGAAATAAATGTCAAAGTAAATGTAAGAGACACTGTTTTTTTTCCATATTTGCATTTTCTGTACTGTCCTGACTTTTTCTGATTTGGGGTTTGCATTTTAATGCCAAGTGTAAACAGGAGCAGAGATGCTCTAACTCCGTTGTTTCACCACAGCAGTCTGGTCTTTGTCACAGTTGCTCAGGTCTGCAGGCCTTGACATATGCAGTGATTATGAAATAATCTGTTACATGTGTGTGTGGTCATAATGTTTTGGCTCACCAGTGTATTTTATCAGACAAGTCAATGAAGCTGGCAAACACTGGAACAGACAACAAAAAATTTACAATTAAAAATAAAGACAAATAATTACACACAGACACAAAGCAACATACACACACAGACTAACCTGGAGGGTGATCACATTAAGCGTGAATGTATTTGGACTGCATTGTGCCTGGTTATCGTGAGGTTTGCTGATTTGCATTAGAATGACTCTCCTGTGTTAATTGTTTACTGCGGGCTAATTACACTGGGCCTGTCATTATCCACGACTGCCGAGACTTTCTGCTGTGGCCACAGAGACAAACACTCACACAAAGACGCACATTTACAGGTGTGGATAAAAGGAACAAAACTGAAGATGTGGGAGACTGGCCTAATGACTAGTACTGCATATATACAATCTCTACATTTGTAGGTGTGTGTGTGCCTCTTAATTTATTGCAACAACTTTAAATTGGTTTGTTGAGCACATATTAAGTCATTAACATATTTCCAAGCCCTAATCTTAACAGAAGGCTGTATAAGTCTAATGTAAAAGCCTATGCCAGCCTAATGTCTTGATGTGCTGAAGGATGGAACAGTAAATCACCCGTGGTGTAATTAGGATGAAATAAATGTGAAAAAGTAATGGCGTCCCATTGCAATATTTGTTTAGGTATTGTCAAAGTTGTGTATAATGATATCTGATAATAAAACGCGTGCACTTACATTTTACCAACAGCTTTGTGATTCATCATTTTAATCTTTGGCATATTTGTGCAAATTTGTGTCTGATGGCAGTACGTGTCAATTTCAGCAGAATAAGAAGTGTAAGATTTTGTCTATTTCACATTTGATTATTTTGCTGAACAACTAACACTGTAATCAATCTCTGGCCACGAACGTGAGCAGTGCATGTTCTGCTTGAACCAAAACTCCAACTGTTGGCTCATGAGTGTCTGAATGCTTTCCTTTTACTGGCACACTATCAAGCCATCTGTATTAATTAGGTTTTATGGCTTTATTGTCAGTGTGTTAACGCTGATTTCCATGCACAAAAGCTGATTAATTAATTGCACTCAAATCTCTGCGTATTTTTACATTATCTGACAGATTCAGTTTGTACGTCATTCAGGATCTGCACTCATTTTCATACAACTTTGAAAAATAAGTGCCAGTGTAGGACCTCATTTCCAAAAAGTTGGAGTGCAGTGACTTGCAAATCTCATATTTTCTCACAATAGAACATAGAACACTTATCAGATGCTGAAAGTGAAACATTTTACTACTTCATGAAAAAATATTAATTTATATAGAATTTGATGGCGGCAACACATTTAATAAAAATTGAGACAGGGCCACATCTACCATTGTGTAGCATCACCTGTCATGTCTGGCAGTGTCTGGGAAGTGAGGAAACCAATTGCTGGAGTTTTGGGAGAGGAATGTTCTTGTCTGATGTCGTATTCTAGCTGCTCAACAGTGCTGGGTTTTCTTTGCCAGATTTTTTGTGTTATGACACGCCAAATGATTTCTGTTGGTCTGGACAGCAGGCAGGCCAGCTCAGAACCCGGACTCTTCTACTGTGAAGCCATGCTGTTGTGATGGATGCAGTTGGATGGATGTGGTTTAGCATTTTTTGCAAGGCCTTCCCTGAAAGAGACATTGTCTGGATGAGAGCAGATGTTGTTCTAAAACCTCTGTACTGTTCAGCATTGTTGGTGCATTTCCAGATGTGTAAGCTGCCCATGCGACTGTCACTAATGCAATACCATACCATCAGAGATGCAGGCTGTTGTACTGTCAAGCTGGATGGTTCCTCTCCTTTTGAATCTTAAAAGATTTTTTTTATTCATCTGATCACTTAACAGTTTTTAATTTTTTTCTCGGTCCATTTTAAATAAACTTTGGTCCAGAGGCGGTGGCAGCATTTCATGTTGATATATATGGCTTCTTCTTTGCATGGTAAAGCTTTACAGTGGCAGTTGGTCAATTTTTTAAAAAGTATGTTATGCTAAACGTGAACAATAACATGTAAAATATAAAATATGTTGGGAGAAATTAGCTTCCTGGTTCATTCTCCTTCTCTTCTGAGGAGACAGGAATATCACACGATCAGAGAAATAGCAGCCAATCACTGACCTGCTGACACAAAATATGTGCATAGCAACATACATTTAGCCAATCAGCATCCTTCAATCTGTTGTTGAAAGAAGGCTTCATTTATCATTTCAAGCAGTCAGTCAGTGGTGGAGTAGAAACGTCTGACATTATTGACATGTAATACATATCTATAGAAATGCCTTTAGTACTAATAGTCTTAAACTAACTGTATTGTATGTTTCTGAACCAGACTAATCTAATGATACATATTCTACTTTATATTTTTGCACATTAACCTGCAACTAATAACAATGTTTGTTAACTATTAGTCTGCTGATTTTTTTATGCCAGGTAAATACAAGGGTTGGACAATGAAACTGAAACAGCTGTCATGTTAGTGTGGGAGGTTTCATGGCTAAATTGGACCAGTCTGGTGGCCAATCTTCATTAATGTCACATTGCACCAGTAAGAGCAGAGTGTGAAGGTTCAGTTAGCAGGTAAGAGCACAGTTATGTAGTATATTGCAATGCACACAACATTATGGTGACATACCAGAGTTCAAAAGAGGACAAATTGTTGGTGCACGTCTAGCTGGCGCATCTGTGACCAAGACAGCAAGTCTTTGTGTCTAAATATTATTGAGCCACTTTGGGGTGTTTTGGAGGAGTGAGTCAGGAAACGGTTTCCTCCACCAGCATCACATAGTGACCTGACCACTATCCTGCAAGAAGAATTGCTTAAAATCCCTCTGACCACTGTGCAGGACTTGTATATGTCATTCCCAAGACGAATTGACGCTGTATTGGCCGCAAAAGGAGGCCCTACACCATAGTAATAAATTATTGTGGTCTAAAACCAGCTGTTTCAGTTTCATTGTCTAACCCCTGTAGTTACTGATTTTTTCACAGAGCATTGCTATCCTGCAGTTTGTGTTAAATAATATTAGGATGATTGTGGAACCTGACTGAATCTGGCTCAAACAGTCCCACCTAGAATATTTTTACCAGCCGCCACTGCAGCTTTAACTTGCATTAGTAGATTGCACAGCAAACTGTGTTCACAGACAATGATCTCTGGAAGTATTCCTGAGCCCATGTTGTGATACAGAATCAGGCTTGTTTTTAATGCAGTGGCTTGTTAATGGCGGAAGATCATGGGAATCCAATACAGACCTTCAGCCTTGCCACTTGCACACAGATACTCTGAATCTTTTGATGATATTATGTGCTGTAGATGGTGTGATGGGGGGGTTTGGGGAGGGGAGGTATTTGGCGTCGGCATAGATTACGCAGCGCAAAGCTTTTGTATTTGGGTGCCCTTTGTCTGGACTTCGCCCTCCCGGGAAGTGGGGATGGGGTAGTTGGGTTGGTGAACACATTTTTAGTGCCCTTGGGCATTTGCGGCCCCACGCGTAATGCGTGATCAGCGTGAGTAGAGCGCCGGCCTTACTGTAGAGATTAATGATTTGATGTTTGTTATTACTGACCCTGTAAAGCTGCTTTGTGACATCAGTTGTAAAAAGCGCTTTATAAGTAAATTTGATTTGATTTGATTTGACTGTACTAGATTTAACTCCTATTAATTTATTGATACTCATGAGCCATGAGTGTAAATTGCAAAGCAAACAATTAAATAAACAAATGAATAAATAAAAGCCTGCAACAAACACATTATGCGGCTCATTTTCATGGACCCCAGAGATATTTCTCTGTCCTGTACTGCCAGCCGTTAAGCCCAGAAATAGGTAGTAACTAGAATCTGTAGATGTCTAGTATATCTGTAAGGAACATAACTTTGATTCTGTTACATTTCAGTCGCTTATTATTCAATCACTTGTTTTGCTTTATTGTCAGAGCTTTGATTCTTAATGTGTTAGGCTGCCATGAGTTAAGGAACCATATTTATGACCGGAAAGACAAAAACCTACTAAAGACACCAAATCCCCAACTGCTCCCTGGGTGCCATGGATAGGGCTGGTCACCACTCTGGGCAAGTGTTCACACTGCACCCTAGTGTGTGTTGCACTTCACAGATGGATTAAATGCTGAGGTCAGACACCTCTGTGTAGAAGCACATTGTGTCACTTCCTTTTCACTTTCACTTTTATTGAAGACCAGGCCATTGCTATGCTGATAGATGTGTAGATGTGTAAGACATTCTGCTGTAGTCTGTAAATACTTTTTTGTCCTTCTACTCTTATAATTCTCATGTTTTTAGGGGGGTGTTTTTACTTCTTTTACTGAAGACGTTTGAGGTTTAGGATGCTCTATAGACCTTCATGTTAGTCAATCAATGTTAATGGATATCTTAGCAGAATTATAGCTTTAAGTAACAAGATAAAGTGACCTCTACTGTCCACTCTTTACCCTTTAGATATGAAGCCAAATTCATGCATTGGCTTCTTTCAGGCGTGTTTGATGCATCTGAATGAGAATGCCATTCCTTGGGTAGAGCCGAATGAATGTCAGAGGCTGATGCAATAAGCCATTGCTACTGCTTTGATCTAAGAGGGAACTAGCACTGCAGTCACTGTGATCTGTGTGTGTGTGTGTGTGTGTGTGTGTGTGTGTGTGTGTGTGTGTGTGTACGAAACTGCACTCTAAGAGCGGCAACCCCCATTACTTCTTCTAGGAGACTGAAGTGCTTGTATCGCAAGTACATCGCATGCAGGATGGCTGCAGGTTTAATTAATGTAGACTGTATCGCAGCAATCCATCATCACAGGTGGCATTCGACATTCATCCTGACGCGTGAACATGCGCTCTGCATCAGATACACTAGGACAGATTACAGTCCCGCACTGCTATACATCTCACTAGACTGATGGAGCATGTATGTGAAAGGACATGACTGACAGATGAGGATATACTGGACTTGATTTAACAAGGAGATGACATGGTAACCCTCAAGGAAAAGCTCCATATCAAAGAAACTCACACATTTTCTTACAAAAGAGCTGGATGTAGATGTAAATAAGGTTAAAGGGTCAATAAAAAGCATTTGGGTCCCACTGCATACCATCCATATATGGATTGGGTCATTTCCTATTCATTGTTTTGATTGCAACAAGAAAAAACAGCACATTCACTTACATAGGTCAATTGCCATAACATTATAACCACCTCCTTGTATCTACACTCATTGTCCATGTTATGTAGTTTAGGGCAGTTTTTTTGGGGTTAAATTTAGATTTTGGGTAGAAATTAAGATTAGTGGTAGGGATTAGAGATGGGGTGAGGTTTTAGATTGACATTAAGGTTAAGATTAGGAATAGAGCCAGGGTTAGGGTTACAGTCAGATTTAGGGTTGAGGTTATGGGTAGGATTGTTGCTTGTTTGAGGGTTAGGATTAGGTTTTGGGTTGAGATTAAAATTAAGATTAGGAGTAGGATTAGGGCCAGAGTGAGAGTTAGGGTAAGCAATTGTGTTGAGATTAAGATTAGGATTAAGATTAGGGCCAGGTTGTAGGTAAAGATTATGTTTTGTTATGATTTATTTCAAGTAATATGCCAACAACTTTGTAGTTCTGCTGACATGATGACGGTGTCCCAGCGTGTGTTGTGCTTGTAGAAAAGCAGAGCTGCTGGAGATTTCAAATGGTGCTCATTTACTCTCCACTTTGACAGACACATCTACCTTGTTGGTCCACCTGGTAGATGTAAAGTTAGAGAGACTACCTCATCTGTTACTGTGTTGGTCATCCTCTAGTCCTTCAGCAGTGGTCACGGGATGCTGGTATTTTTGGTTGGTGGACTATTCTTAGCTTGGACTGTTTAGCACATAAATATCACATAAATGTCAAAAACAGATACAAAATACCCTTTAAACTATAGGCCTATTATTCTGTGTTTATTATTAAGCTTTATTACTCAGTGGCTACTATACAAAACTAAGGAAACACTATGAAACTACTATGTAAGCCCTTTTTTTGTGAATGCTATGAAAGTATAAAGGGTTAAAAGTGCAGAGATTTACCTTTGCTCATTTGTGTATGAGTGGGCTAGGTCTAAATTCATTCATCCTTCCATCCAGTCTAGTAAAGCATATGATCACAAAGGCCATGACCTTGCCACCTTAAAGCCGAGGGGACAGAGGCTAGGTAGGATGTGTAGGTAGTGGAGGATGGAATGGGCAAGAACGTAAGGGGGTGTGAAGATTAAGGGGGTTCCATCTGTCCCCATCTAATGTGCTGTCTCGACAAGCATAACATCCAACAATACACACACCACACATACACACACTCATCAGTCTCATACTGGGATGGGGGGTCTCCCTTTAATGTTTCAGATGGAAGATGGAAGAAGGAGGTGTGGCCGGTCCATCACCTCTATCAGCCCCCTGTGATGTTCCCATCCAGGCCAGATGGGGAGCCACAGTTACCTCTGACACGCCAAACTCAGGCTGATGGACAGCAAGACACAGCCAGGAGCCGCCCCCATTCAGCATGAGCGATAGCTTAAGAATGTGGGAGACAAGGTCATAACCCCGCCCACCTGAGTCCCTAATTCACATTATAGGAGATGGCAACAATATTATTAAAGTGATGGCTCTGACAAAAATCTAATTTACACATTTATTCTCATACTCTACTTGTCAACACTCAGCAAGGATGTGCTTTCTTACGTTTGTAGGCTAACATTGCTAACAAGTAAATTGAAGCTTATAAACACTGATTAGCAACATGCAAATAAAATCAACACTTGTCTCAAAATGTGTTGTTAAATAATTTCAAACAGATTGTGGTATGTGGTATGTTATATTGTAGAACACATGTCTGATCTAAAAACATTAACAGCAGCCATGTTTTTTACATTCTTCTGATAACTGTAGTTCAGATACCTAATAACCACATCTGTTTGAGATACATGAAGTAAATGTGTCAATGTAAACACTGCTGATCTAAACACAACAGTAGCAGCCATGCCATGTTTTTTTACATTCTAAAGATAACTGTAGTTCATGCAGTGTCAGATTCCTGATAACCACATCTGTTTGAGATACATGAAGTAAATGTGGTTGGAGGAATGTGTTAGTGAGGAAACTGTAGTGAAGCATCAGAAAGTCATAACATTATAAGACACTGAACATGTAATATGTACTGTATAACACATCTCAGCACACATCTGTCACACACAAGCTGTTTAAAACCTTCTTTAACTGAAACTGTGGTTAAGATTAGGGTTTGGAAAGGGTTTGGATTGGGTTTTGGTTTGACATTGTTTGACATTTGGTTTGACAACAGCTCTCCGTCATCAGGTTATATTCCATTTGCATTCAAGACTGCTAGGGTCTTGAAATCTCCCATCATGAAGAGGCCTACACTGAATAGCTCTGCCCGGTATCACTCATCTTTTCTTTCAAAAATCCTTGAACGTTTTGTCTATAACAAGCTGTCTGTCCTGCTATTCCTGAACCAGCTCCAGGACCCCAACCAGTCTGGCTTCAAACCGGCACACTCAAATGAAACTGCCCTTGTTGGCAGTGACTGAGAAGCTCTATACAGCTAGATCTGCCAGACTTTCATCAGTTTTTATCCTTTTCTACCTTTCTGCAGCCTTTGACACAGTCAACCATGAGATCCTCCTGTCCATCCTCTCTAACCTCAGGATCACTGACTCTGCGTTGAAGTAGTTCAGATCATATTTAGAGTGGGGGTCCTACCACATAACATGGAGAGGGTCCACATCCGCTCAATGCAGGCTTTCCACTGTTGTCCCACAAGACTCAATACTGGGTCCTCTTCTTTTCTCACTATACACTCATTGTCTTTGTTAAAAAATTTCTTCTCATGGATTTTCATACCACTGTTATGCTGATGACAGTCAACTGATGATTTTCTTCCCTCCTTCTGACACTCAGGTATTCAGCCTCATCTCAGCATGTTTGGCTGACATCTCTACATGATGGATAACCCACCACCTGAAGGTCAAGCCTTGAAAAATTGAGCTTCTATTCATTCCCATTCAACTCCCTATCTTGTTCAAAAACTCTGTGGTTGTTCCATCTCAAGATGCAAGAAGCTCAGTGTGATCCTGGACAACCTGTTATCATTTTCTACTTACATTGCAAACTTGACATGGTCAAGCAGGTTCCTCCTCTTCAACATTCGATAGCTCCAACGTTTTCTAAATCAGGATTCCACTCAGGTACTTGTCCAGTTTCTCGTAATCTCAAGACTTGACTACTGCAACTTACTTTTGGCTACTCTTCCTATGCTAGCCATCGTGTCCCTGCAGCTGATCCAGAATTCAGCTGCTCAGATGGTCTTTAATCAGCACAAGTTCTCCCACATCACTCCACTGGGTTCACTTTACTGGCTTCCTGCAGCTGCTTGCATGAGATTCAAAACCGTGATGCTCACAAACAAAGCAAATAATGGACAAGTTTGGTTGGGATGGGTTTGTGCGGAGCAGTTGGTAGACCAGGAACTGAATAGACATCCCAAAACACTCTATTAAAAAAAAAAAAAAAACTATAAAAAAAACAGGGGCTATAGTCTTGGCATGCACTTGCTCCAACCTGTCTGTACTAGCCAACATAATTCTCTTAATGGAAACAAAGCAGTTTTGTTCATCATTCTGGATAAGAGTGTCTGCCAAATGGTGTAAACATAAACGTAAATGTGTCAATGTAAACACTGCTGATCTAAACAGAACAGTAGCAGCCATGCCATGTTTTTTACATTCTAAAGATAACTGTAGTTCATGCAGTGTCAGATACCTGATAACCACATCTGTTTGAGATACATGAAGTAAATGTGGTTGGAGGAATGTGTTAGTGAGGAAACTGTAGTGAAGCATCTGAACAGACAACAGTTTGATAAAGTTGATAATATGCTAAATTCAGAAAGTCATAACATTATAAGACACTGAACATGTAATATGTACTAAACTGAACAGGTATTAAACATCTCAGCACACATCTGTCACACACAAGCTGTTTAAAACCTTCTTAAAACTGAAACTGTGGTTAAGATTAGAGCCTGGTTAAGGGTTAGGCTTGGGGTTTGATTTGACATTGCTACAATTAGGAGTAGGGCCAGACTGAGGGTTCAAATTAGGTTTTGAGTTGACATTAAGGTTAGGATTAGAGCCAGGTGAGGTTTAGAATTAGGTTTTGGTTTGAGATTAAGGTTAGGATTAAGATTAGGGTGAGGGTGAGGGTCAGGGTTCAGATTATTTTTGGGTTGGGATTAAGGTTAGGATTAGAGCCAAAATGAGGGCTACCTTTGGGTTGAGATTAAGGTTAAGATTAGGATTAGGGTCAGTGTTATATTTTTGGTTGAGATTAAATTTATAGTTTGAGGCTTACAATTAGATACTGGGTTTAGATTAACATTAGTGGTAGGGATTAGAGACAGGAGGGGTTAGAATAAGATTTTGGTTTGAGATTAAGATTAAGATAGAGAATAGTGCTGGCTCTTGGGTTAGAATTGGGTTTTGTGTTGAGATTAACACTATGTTACAATTATAATTGGTTTGAGGGTTAAGATTACGTTTTGGGTTGAAAGTATGATTAGGACTACAGCCATTAGGGTCTGGTCTGAGATTAAGGTTATGGTTAGAATTAGGGCTGATTTGAGGGTTAGACTTAGACTTTAGATTTATATTAAGATGAGTGGCAGGGTTTAAGAACATGATAAGGTTTAGGATTAGGTTTTGGTTTGAGAATAAGATTAGTGGTAGGGATTAGGTACAGGGTGAGGTTTAGGGTTAGATTTTGGTTTCAGATTAAGATTAACATTAGGATTAGCACCAGGGTTAAGGTTAGGATGAGATTTTGGGTTGATATTAAGGTTATGGTTATGATTACTGCTGATTTGTGGGTTAGAATTAAATTTTAGGTTGAGATTAAAATTAAGATTAGATTTACGGCTGTTCTGAGGGTTAGAATTAGATTTGGGATTTATATTAATATTAGTGGTAGGGATTCAGGACAGAGGGAGAGTTAGAATTAGGTTTTGATTTGAGACTAGGGTTAAGATTAGGATTAGGGCCAGGGCTAGAGTTACATTTTGGGTTGAGGTAAAGGTTAGGGTTATGATTAGGGACAGGGTGAGGGTTAGAGTTTTTGGGTTAAAATTAGATTTTAATATTAGCAATGTAAAGCAATGGAAGTCAAACCCAGGCGTGTAGCTCAAAAGCACAAAAGTAAAGATGCAAACATGCTTTGCCTGATTGAGTATATTTGGAGTAATGGTGGAATTAGATATAGATTTTTCAGTAAATGGGAACATAAAAGTTTCACCAAATGCAATTAAAACTGTTCAATCTAAACAGCAGGCCATCCTGCAGCATCCTGTTCACATTCAAATTCTTCAGCCCATCAATCTGGAGACAACTTGATCCTGGCAATCATGCAAAAACATTGAGCGAAAGTCTTTATCGCTACAATAAATCAGCAAATGTATGAAAGAACTGAATTAATGTTAAATTAATTTCCCTTTTCCCGCTCTAATCATTAGAGTGGTGCACTTACACTAAATTGATTTCATTCGAAATCTCATTTAGGTGCTTTTTTTAAATAGATGCATTAACATCATTTTTGACTTCTTCCCATGAGCGCGTTGTCCATCTTGTTGCTTTCTCTCATACTCTGTGCTCTTTACCCATCTATTCATCTCCCCAGTCGTTCCTCGTCATCTCTCGTTATTTCCCCCAGTTACCCCTTGAGTCCTCGTCGGCCCAAACAAACCCCGGCGTTATCGAATTGGTTTACAGGGAGAGACGCGGCGGTAATGTTTCAGCTTCTATCCGAGCAGCCAAAGGGAGCAAATATTGACAGGCAATTCTCTCTCAGTCTCTCTGTTTCTCTCTCTTTCACCTTTCCCTCTCCATCTCTCTCCTCTTATTACAGTCAGGAGAGGGGGGGGGGGGATCCGTGTCACCAGGGATGAAAATGGAACTAAATGAAATATTTTTTCTTCTTCTCTCTTTTCTCTCTCTCTTTCTTTCTTTGCTCTCCAGTGGTAGGTTGCATTCTTCCCCCTTCGATGAGAATGCACTACCCTTTCCCACCAAGGCAAATAACCATTAGCGACGGAGCTGGAGCAAAGGAACAGGGGCCCAAATGTAATGAAAACAAGAGAAGGTCATTTGTTTCTTTTTCAATATCCTTGTCTTGGTTTCTTCTTCTTCTTCTTGTTTTTTTCTCTCTCGCCCCACTCCATCCTTTTCCAGGATGCTATTTATCTTAGGATGGAGGGTGAGGAGCGAGGGAGCGTGGAGGTACTCTTAGTGCCTGTAATTTGTGACTGCTAATACATGTGCACAATGGTGCTTTTCCCCCCATCACGGGTCGCAACTTTTCTCATTATGTCTCTTTATTTATCTTCCCGAGGATGGTGAAAGAGAGAGAGAGAGAGAGAGAGAGAGAGAGTGAATGAGATAGAGGTTTTTTTATTTAAACATAATTTCCTCCCGTAAAAGCTGTTGGGTTAGATGGGGGAAAACCTGAGATATGTCCACCGAGCAATCTCCCTCTTTTGTTGGCCCATTTGTCCATTTGGCTCGTACTGTCAACACATTATTGATCAGAGATACTCCGGTTACCGCAGTGGTGCTGCCCCCCCATTTCACTCCACGGAGCCCCCCAAAAGCTCTCATATCCCTCCATCTGCCACCTCTTCATCTCTTCCTTCTGCTCTCCCGCCATTCCCTCCCTCTTTGTCTCATGTGCCTTTCTCTTACATTCACCCTCACTCTTATTCCCTCTCTATTTGCCACCTCAATCATATTCTCACTTTTTCTCTTTCACCTGCACACTCTCTCTCTCTCTCTCTCTCTCTCTCTCTCTCTCTCTCTCTCTCTCTCTCTCTCTCTCTCTCTCTCTCTCTCTCCTGATTGAATTTAGCAGTGGAGATTTTGATGAAAGCTGCAGGAAGTGCACTCCTGAGGCTCATGTCAAGGCTCACTTTGGAAAGAAGATGCTGCAGAAGAGAGATGGAGAGAGAATGAAAGACAATAAGAAAAGGAATGAGACAGAGAAGAGAGACAGAAAATCAAAGCAAAGCTCTACTTGCAGGCCGCTGTAGCTAGCCGAGTGTTTGCTGAGCATTGCAGAGGCACCTCGTTTGCCTATCTCATGAATAATTGATTAAATAATGGAAATCATAATGAGGTCGATCATTTAAATTCAGATTCCAATTAAACAGCATCTCAGGAATGCAGCCGGTCTCTCCACTGCAGGCTGTTGTCTGACGCCGACAGCTGATTGGCTGATGGGGGCACGTCAGTGGAACCTCACGTAAATTTTACTGCCATAGCACATCTGGAGCCACAAGGCACAGGTGCAACATACCTGAAACAAACATGCAGAAAAGCATGTTTACTGCTAACATATAATTAACCTAACATGTAATAAAATGATGCTTTAATGGGCAACAGCACATACATAAGGCTAATCTGTAGAATTTACACCACCGGATTCCTGCTTTCTCTCAATTAATAATTCAGTCTGTGAAGTTATTTCTCATACAAACGGCATGTTTACCATAAATCATTCATAAATAATTACCATAAATTCATTCATATTTCAATATGTTGAAAATTACGTAAACATATTCATATCCAATGAAATATGAATATGACTCCTGTTTACTCAGACTGATACCGCTTCATTTCTCCACGTGACTCTTTTTCCCACCCTCTGTCACTGCTCAGCTGATCAAAAGCTTCCAACACTGTTACTGTTACTGTAAAAATACAGACAAATTACAAACCGGATTCCAAAAAAGTTGGGACACTAAACAAATTGTGAATAAAAACTGAATGCAATGATGTGGAGGTGCCAACATCTAATATTTTATTCAGAATAGAACACAAATCACAGGTCAAAAGTTTAATCTGAGTAAATATAACATTTTAAAGGAGAAATATGTTGATTCAAAATTTCACAGTGTCAACAAATCCCAAAAAAGTTGGGACCAGTAGCAATAAGTGCCTGGAAAAGGGAAATTGAGCATATAATAAACATCTGGAAGACCAATTAACACTAATTAGGTCAATTGACAACATAACTGGGTATAAAAAGAGCTTCTCAGAGTGTCAGTGTCTCTCTGAAGCCAAGATGGTAAGAGGATCACCAATTCCACCATTGTTGCGCAGAAAGATAGTGCAGGCATACCAGAATGGTGTTACCCAGCGTAAAATAGCAAAGACTTTTAAGTTATCATCCTCAACCGTGCATAACATCATCAAAAGATTCAGAGAATCTG
>BRDA01042066.1:0-15633 GCA_036984385.1 Crenuchus spilurus
ACAACACTGAGGCTATGCATAATGAGCAGTCAATTACTATCAGCTGCGGCAAAGCGCCACCTAGCGACTTGGAGCCAAACTGCTGCTTACATTAACTGAAAGCCAATCCAGGTGACTAGCTCATAAAGCTGACTGAGAAAATGCCAAGAAAGCTGTCATCTAAGCAAGAGGTGCCTACTTTAAAGAATGTAAAATATAAAACAAAATATTCTGGTTTGTTTAACACTGTTTTGTTTACTAAATAATTCCGGGGCGGCACGGTGGCTTAGTGGTTAGCACGTTCGCCTCTCAGCACTGAGGTCTTGGGTTCGAGTCCACATCTGAGTGTTCTCCCCGTGTCTGCGTGGGTTTCCTCTGGGGACTCCGGTTTCCTCCCACAGTCCAAAAACATGGAGGTCAGGTGGATTGGGTACTCTAAATTGTCCGTGTGTGTGTGTGTGTGTGTGTGTGTGTGTGTGCATGCCCAGTGAAGGAGTAGGGGACTAACCGCGACCCTGACAAGGATTAAGCGGGTGGGATAATGAATGAAATTCCATATTCATTTCTAAAGTCAATATAATATTGCTACTTACACTGTGAAGAGTAGTTAAGGACAGTAATACAGACATACGTAGTCATAAGTTAACACTATAACAACTCTACTCATTTATGACAAGTTCATGTGGATAATATATCATAAATGTCAGTTATTACTCATATCACTAACATTACCAGAACAACACTTGCATTCATGGAGGCATTTACTGAGGTTGAAAATTGTCATTTCCCAGTTCTAAGGTAAGAGTGTGGAAATGGGCTTTATCACAGTAATACAGTTTTATATGTTGGGTAGAAACTAGAGCACATTTACTGTTACTGTTTGGATTTCGCCAAAAATGTGATATCTTAACAATAATTATGTGATTGCTTGTTTATTATGAGTTTTCATTCCAAAGTAATTTTTCAGTCCATTTTGTGCTGTAATGTATTTACCAATGTGGCCCTGAGGCTGGGGGTAATCGGGGGGTGAATCCTAATATCTTCAATGATGAAATTATATTCCAAAAATACACCAAAATATGTAGACTGATCAAAAAAATTAAGGGAGCACTATCATCACGTCTATTATACTTTTCCAGTTAGAAGCATAAACGATTGTGAATCAATTTCACCTGCAAATGAAAGTGACAGCAGGTGCACTGGAAAGACTACAGCAAAACTTCTGCCAACAAGGGAATGTTTTGTAGGTGGCAGCCAGAGATAATTACACTCTCTTTATCATTACAGATTCTTCTCTAGTTTTGTATTTTGCTAATGTTCTTGTCACTACTGGTGCCATCCAGTTGCTCAAGGATGGCACATCCATACTTGCCACTACAAGAAGTTTTGCTGTGTCTCCCAGCACAGTCTCAAGAGCATGAAGAAGATATCAGGACACCGTCCTTTACATAAAGAGAGCTGTTCAGCAGCAGGACTACTGTCTGGTCCTTTGTGTGGGGAGGAACAGGATAAGCACTGCCAGAGTCTTACAAGATGACTTCCATTGGGCTTCTGGCATGCTGTCAGACCAAACTTTCAGAAACAGACTCAATGAGAGTGATGTGAGGGCCCAACAACCTCTAGTAGAACCCGTCCTCACGGTCCAGCATTATACAGCTCAACTGTAATCCAGCAGAGAAGACTATAATTGGCAGATCTGCCATTGGCATCCCTTTCTGTACACAGATGTGCGCAGGTTCACACATGTGGCAGATGTGAAAAAGTCTGGAGAGGATGTGGTGAACGTTATGCTGCCTGCAACATCATCCAGCATGAGTGGTTTGGTGGTGGGTCAGTGATAGAGTGATGGAGATATCTTTGGAGAGTTACACAAACCTCAACATGAGCTGTGGTTGCCCTGCTGGGTACCAGAATAAAATCCTCAGAGCCATTGTCAGACATTATGCTAGTGCAGTGGGCTCTGAGTTCCTCCTGGTGCAGGACAAGGCCAGGCCTCATGTGGCCATAGCGTGTAGGCAGTTGCTGGATGATAAACGCATTGACTGGAGTGCATACAGGCATGTGTGAGTAATACACACTACTCTGGACAGTTTGTTCATTCATTTCTTAAAGAGTCATATGTTAAGATAACTTTATGATCCTATTTTGTCATCTATTTGAGATAGATACTGTTCTTATAGATTGTTCACCCTGCACAGTTTAGCTCCAGTCTTACTCTAACAGGTAAGAAGCACCTTCAGTGTCATGTGAATGTTAGAGTCAGGTGTGCTGGATCTGAACTTTTCAGGATTGTCAATCTGAGGACCAGGTTTGGGCACCGCTGCTGTCAATCACTTCACTTCCAATTCAAACAGAGACAACAGTGTATATACCACACTGAGTGAAAATCCTTCATTCAGTACTGCCTTGTTTCTCAATAGACTACTATTTAACCCAGCATCTTGCAAACCTCTAACCCTCTGCATCGCCTCTATTTGCTAATTGGATCCGGTTAGCGCTGTAATCTGACTGTGTTGCCCTGGCTGCATTGTCTGCATGTGCTCTGTGACGGCTAGCAGAGATTAACATTCCACAGAAGGCCAGAGTTCACTGCGCTAATTGGCGGCAGGCAGCGATTCAGAGAGATTCGCCACTTTGTTCTTATGTGAGGACCTGAGCCTTCTGAAACGTGGCTAAGCTTGGCCTCAAAGGCAGTCCTGTCTAAGTAACGAAATAACAAAAATGCTAATGACTGAGAGACTCCCCTGATGGACTGCAGAGGGAGTGGCTGGACTGCCCGCCCTATTTAAGACACTGTTGTGTCTTAGAGTTAGATACCAGACTCATCTTTCAGTCTGCGGTATTTCAGTGGTGCCAAAGTTTAGAGCAAGATGTGCATTTAACAATCATCAGTCAAGACATGTTTGTAGTGCAATTTTTGTTTTCTTAATTAAAACTAATTCAGATCCTATCATAATTCAGAAATAGATCAGTATTTCCTTCTCCTATTTGATGGTCTAAGATGGTAGATGCATCATTGAGGAAATTTTTTTATGTTTCTTTAAGCTCACAATAATTCACATTACCATATCAATACACAACACTGTGCCCTAAACATACAGCATCCTCCATAATTATTGGCACCCCTGGTTAAAAAGTGTTCTTTGGCTTCTAATAAATTCTTTTTTTATATATAATATTGGACAAAGATGCAAAAAAGAGAAAAATCTAAGCTTTAATGCAAGTGCCTTTATTTGGCGAGGAAAAAAATATCACACATTAAAAATAAATCTTTTGAATGAAATCATGTGTGCCACAATTACTGGCACCCCTGGTGTTAAAATTGGACAACCTCCGTTTGCCAAAGAAACAGCACTTAATCTTCTCCTATAACTCTTCACAAGATGGGAGAATACAGAAAGGGATCTTTGACAATTCCTCTTTGCACAACCTCTAAATCATCCAGAGTCCTGGGTCTTCTCCTATGCACTCTCCCCACTGGTTTTCTATTGGGTTGAGGTCTGGGGACTGAATTGGCCATTATAGGAGTTTGATTTTCTGCCTTGTGAACCATTTATGAGTAGATTTGGCCACATGTTTAGGGTCCCATGTTTAAGAGTGAATAAGAGAAATAGGTTTTTGTGTGATGCCATATTTAATACCCCAGGGAAACAGGAAGTGATGAATTACTAATTAAAGGTTCCTAGATACTTTGATCCACTTTATAAACTACAAAAAAATGACATAAATGGTTCAAATAAATTTCTTTCCAAGAAATTGTTAAGGGTGCCAATAATTGTGGAACAGGTCATTTTATGGGAAATAATTATTTCTTAGTCAGGATTTTTTTTTTTTTTTTTTTTTCTTTTTTTTTTACTTGCATTGAAGGTTGCTTTTTTCTAAACTTTTTTAGACTGAGATTATTCTTCTGCAATAAAATTTTTTTTTTATTTTAAGGCTTTTAACACATTTTAACTAGGGGTGCCAATAATTATGGAGGGCACTGTAAATCCATTAGTCTTTGCCCTTGGCTATGATACACACCTTGAGTGAATTGATCACAACTGACCAATTGCTGAGTCATTTATAACTGGCATTTTAAATGTATCTCCTAAATGCTTGTGACTGGATTTCTCTCATCATTTCCACTGAAGGAAAGGTATGATGTCCCACTTCCATTGCTTCTGTTTTGATACTGAAACAGCGACAGCTACACAAAAACAGTATGACTGTTTCAGACCTTTCAGAGGTGTGGTCTATCTCTGGTCTCACAGTTGTTAAATTTGTTTTGGCTGTAGTATTGATGTGGTTGATTTAGGTTGTGCTTATTCCTGTCAGAGATACAGTTAGGTGCTTTGGCATTTACACAATAAAAACAATGTGATCATATGTGTTTCTGTGCATTTCCAAAGGTAGTTTGAGTGACCCTCAAGACACTGTAGTTCATTCTTACTTTGTACTGGCAACTTATGATCAGATCACCCAGGACACTAATCCTCAGATCACACAGGACACAAATGATCAGATTACCAAGGACACTCTTGATCAGATCACCCATAACACTAATTATCAGATCACCAAAGATGCTAATGATCAGATTACCCAGGACACTCGTGACTTTTGGATAAACTGTAGATTTAAACTTTTACCAACATATGACAGTATTTGAAAAGTCTTTAAAATAACTGAAGACCAGTTAACACTTTAAAATTAAGCTGTTTTAAAAGTATTTTAAGACAATCTTTCAGTGCAATTGCTTTCAATATAACATCTTACTGCATATAATCTACATCAAGTATCATTATTTGGCTCCAGTGTGATAAGGGTGGTTTGTACTAAGCAGTTCCTGTTTGATGCCTTATATAGTATTGTTATCACAAGTGTGAGGATTTATTGTTTCTGGTGTCTTCACATGCTAGTCCTTCAAGCTTTGTTCTTGGGTCACCAGAGAATCCTTTGATGTCCGAAATGCCCACTGAGACCCATATGCATTGTCAGGTGGCACCACAAAAAGTTCCACATATGTTAGACTCATTAAACATTGTACCACACAGAGATGTTTGATAAACAGGAAGAGTCCAGTGGTAGAAATAGTGGATTTAGCATGTCTGCAGCCCAACTCCAAATATAGTAATTTCCTACTTTGTACTGTAATGTTGCTGTAATGTTCTTCTGTAAAGAAGCCGTTAATGTCCCCCATATTTAACCATAGATACCACTATTAATTTCTTGTTGCTAACGTTTGAGAACTTTTGCTTAAAGTATCTGATGTGACATGCACATTAACTACACAACTGCAATAACTAAACATTTCTGGTTATTGTTGATCAGTCCTGCACATGAGGTTGGAAGAATCCATGAACTGTTTGCTTCAGTTCATTCCACAACATTTCTATTGGACTAAGGTCAGGACTTTGATTTGGTCATTTCAAAACATGAACTTCTTTAACTGTTATTTGGTACAACGACTTGTGTGCTTAGGGTTGTTGTCTTGCTGCATGTTCTGCTCACAGACAGATGTCCATTTTTCTTTAGAATATGCTCGTAAAATTAATTGTTCCATCCTGTCCCAGATGCATCAAAACAGGTTGAAACTATGATACTACCACCACCATGTTTCAGAGATTTGGGTTTCCATACATTAGTAAATTGGTTAACTAAGAGATGCTCACAATAGTACATAACAGTTTCAGTTCTAATAAAGAGTTGTCATCTTCACAATTTTAAAATGATATGAAAATAAGGAAATTGTGAATGCACTGTTTTGCTAAAATTATTTAGCACAGCCAGCTAATTGTATTCTCAGAATGGGAAGTGAGTTGTGAAGCATTTTACTTTATACTTTAGTAGAAAAGTCTATTGACCGAGTTTGTTATGTCAGATCTTCACAGACAAAAATGTACTTAAGTTTTTCATGTCTATAAACGGTGCTGTAGCTTAGAGCTGAACATTCTCCCCTGTGGTGCTGAGTAAACATGAAGCTCAAAGAAAAAGGCTGAGTATGTTCAACAAGTTGTGATCTTTCAGCAAAGTTCACAGCAGGAGAGAACCACAGGGGACCCCATGGAGCTACTGAGATCTAAAACCTCCTATATAAGAAACCACTTTCACTGGAACCTCAACTGTGGCCTAAGCTACCTTTCACACCAATAACTGTGAGTGCTGGTGAGAAGTGTTAAAAAAGGTACTTAGTGCACACAAAAGTGCTCGTTTGCTTCTTCACTGACTCAATAAAGTAAAATACCAAATTATCTTAACTCTTCATCTAAGAGCTCATTTACAGCTGACCATTCTGAATGTGGCATTAGTTGATGAGCATGTGGTTTGTTTTGTATTAAGATTTTAGTCACACACGTTTACACTTGATTATAAAAAGCATCTCTGCTTAGTCACTGATTGCAGGATGAAGCATAATATACAAATCAGCTCAAAAAGCTTTTGGACAATAGCTGATTTCCCAGCAGGCACAGATGGTTATTAGACGTCATCCTGGTGTAAATTGTTTGTCATCCGATGTCATGACCAATTTTCAACCAAAAATGAACGTCTATTGACGTTGGTGGTCTGCTGGGTTGGTCTCCCAGAATTTGATCAAGTTCATTCAAATAAACACAAACAGCTTGTTTTAGCATTGTTGTTCTTAGCATTCCTGTGAGCATCACATATATGTTTTATTTTCCATTGGCACTCTAGTCAATGTTCGGATGCTGTTGTTTTGATATTTCTTTGTACGTATATTTATCTGTAGGTGATTTGTATTTTTTCTGCACAGCAGTGTTAATGGCTAACAAGAATTTAGTTTTGTACAACATTTTGATGCTAACTAGAATCATTTTAGAAGGTAAAAATACAATTATGAAGAATGAATGAATGAATGAATGTTACACTTATATAGCATTTTTTTAATACCCAAAGACGCTTTACAATCAACACAATCCTTTTACATGCCTGGAACTCAAACACAAACACAGCGAGAAGTCAGCGGCAGTCAGTCACCCAAAGCATCTCAACTGGAAGCGACCGTTCACCTGGAGGACTGCATTGAGCACTAACTACAGTATATCTGTGCATTCGCACATACATTCGAACACACACCAGGGTAATTCAGAGAAGCCAATTCCCCTTGTTTTTGGACTGTTGAAGGAAACTAGAGTCCCAATTATGAAGAGTGGGGAAGAGAGAGCAGAGCCAGAAGGCAAAGCTTTCTGTTTATTGGTCAGTCTATGTTCCAACCCTCACCTGATCATGAGCTTTGGGTAGTGACCGTGGATACAAATGGCTGAAATGAGCTTTCTCCTCAGTGTGTTCAGGCTCTCCTGATGGGGTGAGGAGTTCAGACATCCAGGAAAGATTTAGAGTAGAGCCACTGCTCCTCCATATCAAGAGGAGTCATTTGAGGTGATTGGGCACCTGGTTAGGATGCCTCCTGGATGTCTCCCTGCTGAAGTGTTCCAGACATGTCCAAATGGGAAGAGACCCCAGGGAAGACCAATGACACAATGGAGAGAATATATTTCTCAGCTGGCCTGTGAACACCTTGGAATCCTCCCATGTATGCTTGAAAAAGAGGCTGGGGAGAGGGACGTCTGGTCTACTTTTCCTTGGGTTTATACCCTCATGATCTGGATATGGATAAGAGGAAGTTGATGAATGAATGGATGGAAATAAAATTACTCAAAATAAATGCAATTAAAATTAAAGCAAGAAATGTTTGGTTCCTATCAATACAACAACATGTGTGAATAAGTCTGACTTATGCTAGAGTTCTTGGGCCTGTTTAAAAGAAACAGGTGGGGTCATGGTGGCCCATGTTCTATGCAAACCCCAGATCACAGCTGTACACGGCGGAGTGTCTCAGTGAGGAGTGAATGACGTGTGAAGAGTCTTGAAGAGGCCGCTGTTGATTGACTAAAGGAAGCCCGGGGCAGTCAGCTCTTTTTCTGCTGAACGTTCCATCAAAGCTGTGCTTTAATTCAGCTCTAGAGCCTTGTGGAGCCTGGTGGAGCCCCCTTGCATGCCGACCCCATCCACAGCAAGCCTGATGACATGTGGAGATGGTTCCAGGTGTTTTAATGCCCTCTGGGAGGAAATAGCACAACACCATTATCACAACAGCTTCAGTCTGTCGCATACTTAGACCCCTCCCTTGTTAAATGTGCATGACTGAGATGAACTGAAGTACTACCTGAGTGTCAATGCATCATAACAATATTTCAAAACAATGATTCCTTTTTGAAATATTTTTTTTCCTATTCACACATAATCATCAAGTATCTCAGACTCAGCTTCCTACGAAGACAGACAGCATATCCAAGACAAGCCTTCTAAGCTACATGACCGACATTTAAGGAAAAAGTGTGGCATGAATCCTTCCTGGCAAAGCCAATCCCATAAACCTGTTCACTGGCTGAGAGCTCCATATCAGTTAGAAAACATAGAGGAAGGAGAGGCCAAAGCAGATTAACATTTATCTGTAATTTTTGTTCATTTAGCAGGTATGCTTCCTGTTGCAGATATGCCAATGCCTGTTACGGGTCTTGCTTGAGTAAACTGTTGCCCAATGAGAGAGGAACCTTTGAAGACAGTAACTCATTGCCATCTGCCTCTGAATTGATAACAATGAACAATAATAAAGTCAGATTCAAGATTCTCAAGATGCAACATTATCATTTTCTATTGTGTTTGTGCCAAAGAGATTTTGCTTGAAACAGGTTTATTATGACTGACTGTCCTCACATATCACACAGTCATGCTTGTGCTTTCCTTCACAAATAATGTTCTGCCTCAAATAGTACACTCTTTAAAAAGATGGTTCTTCAAGAGTTCTGTAGTAAAGAAAATGATTCTATATAGAACCATGAACACTCAAAGAATCCAAAGGGTTCTGTGCATGGTGAACAGGTTCTTCAGATTGATGAAGAATGTGCTGTAGGTGGTTCTATACAGAATGTTTTTGAAAAGGGTTCTATATAGCCCTAAGAAGGGTTCTGCTATCGTTGTGATGTCAAGCTTGTAATAATAAATGCTATATGGAACCATTTTTGAAAGACTTTTATATAGAACCATCTACAGAACATTCCTCATCAATCTGAAGAACCCTTTCACCATGCAAAGAACATTTAGCATTCTTTGAGTGATCATGGTTCTATATATAACCATTTTCTTTACTAAAGAACCTTTGAAGAACCATCTTTTTTAAGAGTATGCCTCACTAAAGAGCTTTGAGACCAGATTGAACAGTTTTATGTGAAACAGAATATGCAGACCTGTCGTGAATCAATGTATGTAAGGTCTATCCTTGAACATGCAGAGAATGCACTTAGAGCTTTTTTCACTTTAATGGATTGAAAGATTGGGTGTCCGTCTTGTTGTCCTGAATGAGCCTCTGTCCTCGTTCTTTTGCTCCTCACTGCTGCCATTGTCCAGGCTGATGGACAGACCTTCGGCTGATAATGCAGCTGAGGATGGCCCACAGAAGCATTTCAACTTTTTAACATTCCTTCAGTGCTTATTCCAAGTGAAGTTTATTTGAAGCAAAACCTTTAATTTACAGCTCAAAATAGGCTGAAACTAACAAACTGGACTAGAAAGAAGTGAATTACAGCTTTCATATGACTAGAAAATGTATCTCTGTATGAAAGGAACTGACTGCAGAACCATGGAGTTGGTGGTCATGAAGGGAAATTAAAGAAATGTAAAATAATTTTACTCCCAAATGTAGGTGATCAAAGAAAATCTTTGGTGTGTGAAGTTTGATGGGATAAGGATGAAAATCTCTTTTTTTTCTTTTAATACACTACAGGCACATTGTTTTTATGAAAATATTTATCTCAGTGCAAACAGACTCTACCTCATAAAATATACATTTGAATATTTAAAAACTAGCCCTCTGATTGTATATAACACTGCTACTAGAAAACAGATTTAAGTAAACAAATCATCCTGCATCCTTCAGAATATGATGAGGAATGAACAAGGACAGTGACATTAATGCAGGTTTTCAATATGAGTTAACTTTTAGCTTTTAAATATAGCAACAATTAAAAAAAAGTTACTACAGTTATTACAAAGCAAAATAGACATTATTGGATATTCTAGCCAAGTGTGATGGAGTTAAGTCTCTATTAAAGCTGCTCTATTAAAGTAAACATTGATGTTGTTTGGGTACCATTTAAGAGAAGTTACAGCTAGAATTTAACCCAAAATGAGAAAACAATGAGGCATTTCTGCCTATGTTGTTATTCTTAAAGAGAACATTCATATTCGTAGCTCCTGAATTTCTCGCAAGGGATTAATAAAGTATATATCTATCTATCTATCTATATTTTTTAAATAATTCAGATAGTATTAGACTTTTTATGTACTGTATGTTATGTTTAAAATACAACAACCACTGATTAATACCTTAATTATCATCAGGATGAGGTTTGAGTGAGTTAAGAGGTGTTTTGGTGATTCACTTTTACAGAAACAACTGGGCTAATTTAGGTGACTATTGAGTTCTAGTGTATTTAGCCTCACTATTCCAGTTCTAAATGGAAGAAGCAAAATTTGGTTTCCAAACAGGCCTTGACTGATCAGTAATGTCTGAGGTAAGTTGAACATTGTAAAATATGTACCATTTCTTTTATTTTTGGTTTAAATAAACTGTAAGTTTATATTTCAAGGTAACTTGAGATTCATAATTTTAATTTGATTTTTTCTGTTATTTTAAACTGTCTGATCCACTCGTACCAGTGCAACCCACACTAACACACCACCACCACATCAGTGTCAATGCAGTGCTGAGAATGATAATAATACCTGCTCTGTGGGGGTCCTGATCATTGAAGAACAGTGTACAATGAAGCAATCAAAGTAAACAAATCCACAGATGGACTACAGTCTATAATTGTAGAACCACAATGTGATCCTATATGGTCAATGAAACTGATCAAATGGACAGTGACTGTAGATACATGTTTGTTTAATGAAGTGTCTGACTGGTGTGTCAATACATACATCATGGGATGTTGGTGTATATGTGCTTGTATCTATAGGACTTATTTCACTCATATTGAACAAGGCAAAATTTTTCTTGCATGTGTCTCTTATTCTCGTGATTAATTGTGTTTATTGTAACTGTTAATGGATTAATATCTGATATTTGATTACATAGAGTATAAGTTAGTTTTCTTTAAGGATTATTAGGTCCTATTCTAATGTATAGAGTGTTTATTGAGGTTGCTTATGCACTAATATCTCCTATTCTAGTGTATCTATGAAGTATCTTGATCTTGCACAAAATATGTCGCAGACTAATCACTAGCTGTGCTAAAGCCTATAAGCTTACTCTCAACAACTTGTTGGAGACACCAAAGGTGAACTAAAAGGCAGTGACACTGTCCTGCCTGACCCTTCTACCATAAAAGACTGCTGAGTATCTGAAAGAGCAGCATTTATTGATTTGTTCATCCCCCAAATGGCTAAAACTAAATTTTGAAATAAAAGTATGTTCTGTCATGGAAAATGTTTACATTTATTGGGTCCCAAACCTTTGAGGGATAGTGTCTGTTAATATTTTTGAATGTGCATTATTCAACATTTTCCATAATGATTCATTCTCACTTGCTCTCTTAGTCCCTTGCTGCATCCCAGGGTAAAATTATCCTTATCTAAGTGTTTGGCCTGCCAGCCAGCCCTCAGTCCTGCATTACATGAAACCTGAGCCTGAAGCAGCAGGTTGTAATTATGGGAAACCACCCAATTATAGATATAAACTTTAAGTGGAGCTCGGCCATGTGTGAAATTTATACACTGTTCGGATATTTGTCTGCTAGGGCTAAAGGTTGTGCACCAAATGATGTACACACTGTCCACTTCATCAGAAAGCCCACTTTTATAGCTCCAGCCACTGGTCACTTTATCGGAAACCTCTCTCTTTTAGCTCCACCCACTGGCCACTTTATCAGAATGCTCACTATTCTAGCTCCACCCACTTATCACTTTATGAGAAATCCCTCTGTTCCATCCTCGAAACCTTCATTAAAGACCACAGAGCTGCTCCTGCCTGGATATTTTTTGGTAGTGTGACACTTTCAGTCCAGTATTGACACTGAATATGTGATTATGGGCCCTTTTCTGTGATGTGTGCCCTTTAAAATAATGACATTTTCAGATTACTATATGAAGGAGTGACTGTGCCATTTGGTACATGCTTCCTTTCTATCAACATAGTATACAATAAAACAGACTGGAGCCTCTGAGCACATCCGCAATCCACAAATCAAACTCATCAGACCCCCATCCTGCCTGAAAGTGCACACTGGCCACCAACGCTTTGAAGTGGCCCTTTGGGTCATGGGTTTTATGTGTTGCTGATGGATTTATGGACTCTGTATGTTAATATGTGTAGTTGTGTGCAGCTTTTTCCAGTGGAAACCTTCTAAATATTCAGTCATTGCCTAAATCATGTATTTTAATGACTTACAAAGGGTAAAGTTTGTGGTCAGTGCTGGGTTCTAGAATAGAAAATGGAAATAAACAGATGTTTATGAGTTTTGCCACTGTAAAGGCCGATGCTCATGAGAAATAGTGGTTTTATGAAGATCATCCCATTTTCAGACAGTGGTACATACTTTGCATTTCTTTATGCCACACACATCCTTTACCCCCACTATGAGGTGAAACTGAATGCTTTGGTTTTAAAAAACTGTAAATTACAGCCTGAGGGAGGTCATTCTGACGTTCTAGTGTGCATTCATGACTTCAGTGGGTGATAAAAGCATGGAACAGGCAGCCAAACAACACATAATACAGCCACATGTGAATCTGATCCATTTCTCAACCACAAACAACAATGAGGAAGTTAACCGAGAACAATAGGTGTGATTTCTTTGCTGCTAGCATTTAGTATGTAATCTAAACTCCAGTGAGAAGATTTATTACAGAAATCAAATGTTTATTTAAAGGGATGTTTCACACTGAAATGTACAGTTTATCCACTTAAACTCAGATATAGCCAAGAAAGTTTACATTTTGATACTTTAGATTTCTTTACTTTCTGGACCTGTGAAGCTAACACTGCCAAGAACACTAGAATTCAATAGTTTCCTAAATAGTCCAATCATTTCCCATCAATCTGTATGTCTCTCTGTCTGTCTATCTGACTATCTACTCATCTATAGAACTGTAATAATACAGTGCTGTATTCATTTATGAAGAAAAAAGTCAGGAATTAGATGCTCACATGCTTTACAGATGATTTATTTGTTATATTTTACAGGCAATGATTTTAAAGGCATTCCTGACATTTCTTCTTTTAATATAAAATCAGTGCTTAAAGTGTTTGATGAAAGAGTGAAATGCCTCAGAGCTTTAAATACCTGCATTCTTTAGATCACTAATTAAGTTCCCTCAGCTTATTAAATTAAATTACAGCACATCTTATATTCAGATGTGCTGCCTTGTCATGTCTACTCAGTTCTGTGCTTTTAAGCAGTTTCGAAGGAAATAGATTTAATTATAAAGTAAATTAATGTGGAAAGTGATCTACTTTTTCCTCAGTTCCACATTATTCGTTAACATTTAGAGTCTTAAGATAAACAACCAGCCAATCCCTGAGAAGGGGCGGAGTTTGTCTGAATACAGGTGGGAAAATCATCATCAGGATGGACTACTGGAGTACTGGAGCTGCTTTGGCTCATCTTAATATAGGCTTAACATTGACATAAACACACTTTTGTCACATACAAGAAACAGGTCTCATATTTTTCCTCATGCAGCTGATATTATATAATATGAGAAATGGACACCCTCAAGTTTTTGCTCACATTCTTGTTGACTGAGTTGTCACTTTGCACGGCCCTTTGCTGTCCCTGATATAAACATAAACTGAACAAATAGATAAGCTGTATTCTTCACACAGGTTGTAAAATCAGTGGCCAATAGATTGGGATGCTCTGGAGCAGTCACACATGAGTCTAATGTGTGACATGCCAAATGTCAGCTTGAGAGTATAAAGCCAATGAGCATTGGGGTGTAGAGCAGTGAAGATGTGTTCTCTGGAGTGATGGAGCTACATCCAGTACTTTTAGGATGAACTGGAATATCCAAAACTAATCTTACAAGACCACTAACTGACCTCACTGTTCATGACTGAACACAAACAATGTTCCAACATGTAGTGTGAAATCTATTTGTGTCTTTGCCTATCTGTCTCTCTATTTCTCTCTCGCTATATATATATATATATATATATATATATATATCCTTTGTTGTTAAATTCTGTGCTGCAGGTAGTCTTTTTTTTTATTGGAGCATCATATTGGCGGATTGTTTACGAGTATAAACTACTAGCCAATCAGAGCGCTGAGGGGCGTGGCCTGCCTGAGAACGGTTGTGGAAAAAAAGCTAATCACGCCTGTTTCAAAAGCGAGAGTCCACAGAGACCTTTCAGACAGTACTGAGCACAACGACTGACAGAAACAGAGAACATGGATGTTTATCTGCTGTAAGCGGAGAAAATGAGTTACTGAAGAAGTTTAACAGGAACACGGAGGATTTTGTCTCTCTGAATGTGTTTTGGTGAGTAAAGATGAGCTACTCTTTTCTTTCCTTTCTGCTGCGTCAGGGTTTGGCTCTGAGGTGTGAAAACAAGTCACAGTATCACTGTTTCACCCTCCATGTGGAGCTAAAGGTATAAAGCGATATTCACTGTGTAAAACATAATATGTACTGTTTTTACATACCACATATGAAGAGTTCTCTGTGAAACTGCAGTGATTACACTTTGAGTAATATTGAGTATGTGACTGATATAATACTGAGTACAGTAAGTGAGTATATAACTGATATAATACTGAGTATAGTAAGTAGGTATGACTGATATAATACAGTATACAGTGAGTTTATGACTAATATAATACTGAGTACAGTGAGTGAGTATGACTGTTATAATACTGAGTGCAGTGAGTATATGACTGATATTATAGGGGTTGGACAATGGAACTGAAACACCTGGTTTTAGACCACAATAATTTATTAGTATGGTGTAGGGCCTCCTTTTGCGGCGAATACAGCGTCAATTTGTCTTGGGAATGACATATACAAGTCCTGCACAGTGGTCAGAGGGATTTTAAGCCATTCTTCTTGCAGGATAGTAGCCAGGTCACTACGTGATGCTGGTGGAGGAAACCGTTTCCTGACTCGCTCCTACAAAACACCCCAAAGAGGCTCAATAATATTTAGACACAAAGACTTGCTGTCTTGGTCACAGATGCGCCAGCAAGACGTGCACCAACAATTTGTCCTCTTTTGTACTCTGGTATGTCACCATGATGTTGTGTGCATTGTAATATACTATATAACTGTGCTCTTACCTGCTAACTGAACCTTCACACTCTGCTCTTACTGGTGCAATGTGACATTAATGAAGATTGGCCACCAGACTGGTCCAATTTAGCCATGAAACCTCCCATACTAACATGACAGGTGTTTCAGTTTCATTGTCCAACCCCTGTAATGCAGTGTACAGTGAGTGAGTATATGACTAATGTACTATATTCAGTATTTAACTGATATAATACTGATTACAGTGAGTATGACATATAATACTGAGTAGAGTTAGTGAATATGTGACCAATGCAATACTGAGTACAGTGAAAAAGTCATTCTTTTTTTTCAAAATTAGTTTTT
>BRDA01042066.1:15643-39248 GCA_036984385.1 Crenuchus spilurus
CAACCTGTTACTTTGACTTTGTGGACAGTACAATCATACCCTCCAAAGTACCGATTTAACCTGGTCAGACCACCGGTGCAATGTGACATTAATGAAGATTGGCCACCAGACTGGTCCAATTTAGCCATGAAACCTCCCATACTAACATGACAGGTGTTTCAGTTTCATTGTCCAACCCCTGTAATGCAGTGTACAGTGAGTGAGTATATGACTAATGTACTATATTCAGTATTTAACTGATATAATACTGATTACAGTGAGTATGACATATAATACTGAGTAGAGTTAGTGAATATGTGACCAATGCAATACTGAGTACAGTGAAAAAGTCATTCTTTTTTTTCAAAATTAGTTTTTTTTTTTTTTCAAAACAACTTTTTTGTGAATTTAAGTTTTGTTTTTGATCAAAATATGTACCACAATAGATATCTGAGACTGTTATCTTTCATTTACAGCAGTAATACAGAGTGGCTAAGTTTTGTGCTAATGTGATTGACACGATATTGACATCTCAATAAGTTCCCCAGTGACTTTGGCCTGGTTTTCCCTGGCGGGGTCACATATGACTGATTTATTACAGAGTACAGTTAGTGTATATATGACTGACATAATACTGAGTACAATAAGTGACTATATGCCGGATATAATACTGAGTACAGTGAGTATATTACTGGTTTAATACTGAGTACAGTAAGTGAGTACATGTCTGATGTAATACTGAGTACAGTGAGTATATGACTGATATAATACTGAGTACAGTGATTATATGACTGATATACTGAGTAAGTATATGACTGATATAATACTGAGTACAGTGAGTATATGACTGATGTAATACAATGTACAGTGAGTATTTTCCTGGTTTAATACTGAGTACAGTGAGTATATTACTGGTTTAATACTGAGTACAGTATGTGAGTACATGTCTGATGTAATACTGGGTACAGTGAGTATATTACTGGTTTAATACTGAGTACAGTGAGTACATGACTGATGTAATACTGAGTACAGAAAGTGAGTATACTACTAATATAATACTGAGACCAGAATGTGAGTGTTATAAGTTTAAAAGGCTTTCTAATGAGAATTTTATAGAAGCTTGTTTCCACCACTTAATATGAAAACACAGCAGCTAAATATTATTATTTACATATTATTTCACTACTTTTTGATACAGAGTCATTATTTCGAGATTTTATTCTTTGTCAGAATAATCTCAAAATAGTGACAGTGTAATCCCTGTGTAATTATATATATATATATATATATATATATATATATATATATATATATATATATATATATATATATATATAATTTTAAGTGGAAATGGGCTTCAATAGAATTTTTGAGGGAGTTTGTATGTAATTGTACAGAAGAAATGTGCCAAAAATACATTTGAGTAAACCAGCAGTGGTCCACAGGTTATATTACAGTCCTCAGTAGCTTTTTGTTTAAAAAGTGGATGAAAATGATCAATAGTAAATAGCCTGTTCTTACTGAACACCACATTGGAGCTGGTCTCTCCAGAACTGCAAAAATGAAGAATCATTAGATGTGACTGAAAAACATGAGAACAAAGAAGCAGCCAAAAGAGCTGCAGAAATCAGACACAATAATAATGCACTTAATAGACAATACAGGACTGTCTGGGTTTTGTCTTGTGTCTGCATATTTTGAAGGTGTGTATCTCATAGACCTTTATAATATGTGATGTGCTGTAGGGAGAGATTTTAGGAGCTGCCATTTATATTGTGGAAAAGGTCAGAAAGCAGTGTGTTAGCTGTGTGCTACTCTATATGCACTGGTTTAATTTCACGCATTTGGTCAGTGTTATATGGAACTAATCATCAGTAAAACTGGAGTGTCAGTGCATGTATATCTACAAGCAGGTGCGTGAGGTTCCCACATCCTTTCAGCCTGGTCTTCAATCACATGAACAGTGTATAGTTTAAGAGAAACCACAGTTCAGGGCTTTGACATTTTCTTGCAGTGGTGTGTGATAAAGGTTTGTGTTTTGATTTTTATGTTTTTGTGTGTATTTTCAATTTACAGCACCAATACGTTGTTGCTGTCCACAGAAAAACAGGTCAATTTAGATTTTCAGTTTTCTGCTTAATGTGCAAATGTTGTTTACATTGTGTGAAAATTCCATGGACCAAGAGAAAAACACTGTGAATCAAATCTCAGTACATTAAGTTATATTGAAAACATGCTTTGTAGATACTTTGGACAGCAACAATATTTAAAAAGTTTTAAAGAGAAAAACCCATTACTTTAAATTCATTTTGAGTTCCTCTAATATCAGTTTCAAATGATTTATGATAATATACCTTTTGGGGTTTCATATAGTAATAAATTTGATTATAACAGGCTATTTTATGTTCCTTATATGATAAAGTGACATATTTCATTCCTTTTTTTGATTGAATGCTGATACTGTTTGAATAGTAATAGAAACTCAAAATGAAATATTCTAATAATTTGGATACTGTATTTCTGATGTTTATGAGCTAAGCCAAATTTATCAACATTAAAGTAATAAAAGGCTTGAAATGGCATTGTGTTATACTAGTTTACCTTTTTGAATTAAATTATAAACACATTAAAATTTTCACAATATTTTGTTTTTGAGAACAAGTCTCTCTCTCTCTCGCTCTCTAATTATGTCCCTCATAATTTAATTTCCATATCTTGCTATGTATTTTGAATTAATACAGATTTCATGAATCATACATTTAGGCCTGTTATGATCATGAGATCTGGTAATTAATTGTCATACACAGTAAATCTGCCAGTGTTAAATCAACACTATTAGAGCTAAATTAACACTGAGAGTGTTACATTTAGACACCCTCAGTGTTAATTTAACTCTAATAGTGTTGATTTAACACTGGCAGATTTACTGTGTATAAATAACTGAGATTAATGTTTTGACTGAATTTTTTGTTTAGTTTGTCCAACTCTGCAAGTGCAACCTTAAAGCAGCTAAGCTGGTTGATTAGCTCCATACTTAGATTGTATTCTCATGAATAGATATATGGCTGTAAATTGTCAAGAATCCAGCAATGCAATATGAATCATAATACAGGAGTTATGTTTCAGTGTATTATGACATAGTGCTATACTTTAAGCAAGGTGATATATTGTGATTCTTTAAATCTATTTTTAGGAAAACTATGATGTTGTCTTGTTCTAATTGTTTACATTGGATTGGAAGTGCATAATGGCTGAAGAACACTTCACACTGCTAACTAGTGGTTGGGGTTTAAACACAAAATGAACCGCTTTCTACTACCAGTCTTTACATTAAACTGTTAATTAAAAAATGATAGTGTTTATTTAGTTTAGTCTGTTGACAGTATGGTTTCACAAAACTGTAAGTAATACTATAATGAGTATATAAGTACTTAATTAAACCTTTAACACAAAGTGTTAAACAGCATTCAACAATTCAAAAACACTCACTCTCTAAGTATACATACTAACAACAATAGCATTAGCTACCTAGGTATCAAATAAATGTGCATTCTATTCCGGTGAAGCATTGTTATTTGTTTACCTAAATATACCTAAATAATCTGTCTGCTTTTGTGTGTACAAATATGAGTAGTTTTGTACAGTAAATACCTTAAATAACTGTAACATGTTGAAGGTTTTTGTAAGAAAGCCATTTATGATTTGAAATATAATAACAATTTACTGCTGAACACAAAACATTTATATGCATTTTGATTTTTTGTTCCAGGATCGTTTTTTTCAGGCTACACAGCACTGAAGTGACTTATCTTGCAACTCAGATTTGTGCCAGAAGAGGTTTCAAACACTGAGTGCTCAGTTCTATTTGTTTGATACGTATTCAAACATCAATAAAGGATTGCACCTAAAAAAAATACTTCCACATTTTTTAACACATTTGAAAAAGATATGGCACATGTTTTATTCAGTTTGTAGTCTTTAATTGGCAACTCAAAATTTTCAATATGAAGCTTTTTGTATGTATGTTAGAAAATGAAAAGTATTGAATCTCTGAATGTAAGGAATAGATGCTGAAACTGTCCGTGGTTCCAGGATTAAGAGGTTAATCGCGTGAATAGAGCTAAAGGATATGTTCACGTGACTGAACTGTGCCAAGGCTCTGAGGGTATGTACAGACACTGACTGAATGGGCAGTCAGGGACACGGTCAGAAGGAAAGGCGTGAAAAATTCACACTGACTGTAGAGAGAAAACCCACAGCACTGGAGATGAGCTGCCTTTGATGTCTGATCAGAGAGAGAGAGAGTGAGAGAGACCCTTTCCCTGGAGGACAGAGAGTGAGCCTTAAAGATACTCAGAGCAGAGACCATGCCCTGCTGACACTACAGCGACCAGGCCTGCTCAGTCTGGAGCTGGATTCCCATAGACTTATTATTTTAGTATTTGAGGAGGTGTTAATGAAATGTTCCTTCAAAAATCATCATTCCAATCTGTAACAATCAGTTGCTCTGTGTGTCAATAGTTCAACCAAATGGGTAAATGATTCCATGTGACACATACATATTGCTGTATAAGTATTGTAAGTATTTTCACATTATTTTATAACATCCACATGACTCCTCTGTTTACTGTTTGTTTAATACTGGCTTTTTACTAGGACTATCAGAGTTAGTGAGTTATTAGAAAGATATGATCAAACTCCTCTCAATCAACCAAGACACATTTGCTTCCTAATTTTACTTCTTTTGTTTAGAATTGGAGCTGTGATGCTAACATTGTTAACAAACTCAATAGTCACCTAATTAGCCACCATTGTTTCAGTAAAAATGTGGTTTATGACCTACTCTGAAATATAAAAAACAACAAACACTATAGGCAAACACTTTAGACAGTAGCAGGGCTGCTAGAAGACTGAACTTGGATCAGATTTCTGTGTTTTTGTCCCTAAAATTGCTTCTAGATTGTACAGTAGCTCATACTGTATTGCAATATATTGTGAAACTGTATACATGGTGATAATGTGATTAAAAAAAAAAAAAAAAAAAAAAGATTAAAACTGAACAGTGTGAACAAAATCTATTGTCATATTGAAGTGTATCAATATTTACTTATATACCTAACTATTAACAAGCCTGTCCCAGCACACTGAGGCTTGCCAGTAATACTACAGTAATGCAATAATGCAGTTCAGCCATGTAAAGAGCAAGGGAAATGCATTATATGAAGGTAACATGCATAAAAAGAATAGAATTACAGAGTTATATCCAAAACCCATCTGTGAGTCTTATAGCCGGATGGCGGCGGGGCAGCACTTTTGGTCAGGGGGGCCATCGGGTGAACAATAGATGGGAGCAGAGAATGTTTTAGTGATGAAAGGATCCTTACTGGCGTAAAAAATGCATTCGTTCATGCTTTTGGTCTTTAAGAGCCCAGTGCCCACGCAAGCCTCCTAACAGGCGTGTAGTCCCTCAGGTCCTGTTCATTGGGGGGGTTCTATAGCAGCCGACGCTTTCGCATCTAAAGCTGGGCTCAGGACTTAGCGTTCCTACCCACATCTGATTTCATGCATATTCTTAAGATTGTGTGGGTTGGAAATGAAGATAAATCACTTCAGAAAAAGTTCAGAATACACTTATCACCAAAAGTAAAACTGGTTCACTCAATTAGATACACAACTTTCACAATCAGCCAAGACATGTCTAGAGTCCAAATTTTGCTTCTTTTGAATGGCAGTTGCAAGACTAACGTTGCTACCAAACACTAGAATTCCGTAGCCACCTTGTCCTGTCGTTTTGGCCAAAATACATTTTTTGCAACCTACTTAAATGGCATTCAGATCTTAATTAAGGTCTAACAGACTAGTTCAAGTGGTTTAAGATACAGTATGAGCAGGCTGAGATACGTTTTGGTGTTGACTCCACGCTTGTCTTGGCTGATCGACTACCTAAAATGCATCCCTTGCATTTCTAAAGCTCCCTGTTTATGGCTGTGCCGTCATGGTTATTAGCCCTGTGCTGTGTTTCAGGAAAACTGATGGATCGACCTTGACATCTTGCTGTTGCTTGATGGATTAGCCTAGCCCGGCTGGCCCTCATACCCTATTAGCTCAGGATTTGAGAAATGGACTTGTCGCCTGGTGTGTCAAGACCAGATTCATGCCCATTAGGATGGACACTTTCAATTATGAGGGCTTCTGGTGGAAAGCGGTTCTACATGTCTGTGTATCAGGTGAACCTAAGTGACATTAGAACGGCACCATGTTAATATGTTACAGCTAAGGCAGATGTGTATGCTGTTTTGGTCCAGATGGCTGGCAGAAAGACTGAAGGGTGTCATTTGAAACCAGTTTTGAGGATGCAACAAAGGCACGCATACAGGTCATTATAAGCCATCAGTTTTGGACCAGCATGAGGGCCGATGTTGCAGGCGTTAGGAATGTTCTGGAAGGATTTGTGCTTGTGTTCTCTCAGGTGTGTAGACTGCCTGAACACAAGCCACTTCCAGCTTGCTGACAGACTGCGACTCAAGTTTCATATGCTAGCTTGCCTGTCAGTTCTTACCTAATCCTTTCTGGACATGAGCGGTTCACAAATGTGGCCTCTAAGTGCTTAGTGTTCACTGTGGCACGTCAAAGAGGGCAGTGATTGCTTTTTGCAGTGGATATCATTGATGTTCTTCATGCGTTCTTAAAAGACACAGCATTCCAGATGGCCCAGCTGTTATTGTTATATGCTAGTTAGCACTGTGATAATCAAATCTTAGCATCTACGAAAATGGTAACTTTCCAGAGAACTTTCATGTTAGTCAATGTAATAAAATTCTATTTAATTTTTGAACATTTCCATTGGTTCATTCATCTTAAAACAAGATTTATCATAAGCAATATACTTGCCCCAGTCATGCTAGTGATTAATGAAGATTTATTCTTTTTTTTTCTTCAGTTTGTTTTCAGTTTTTGTGGCAATAATACATTTAGCAAAGGTTTGTAAAATATAAAATAACAATAGCGATATGGTAGATAGTTCCAGTTTGTGATTTCTCTCTCAGTGGCCTTTTGGTGGCTTTTTACCTTTATTTAGCAAAGACACATTTTAGTTTAGACTTTTTTCCTGAGCTTTTTATGTTGTTTTCCATTATCTACTTAAGGTTCTTCCTCTTTTCTGTGCAGGAGGAAATACCACCTTTAATGGGATGGGGGGTGGGGGGTGTTGGTGTTCCATTGCGTGACTCTGGGTTTTCTATAAAACCCATCACTGTCTGTCTCGGTACAGTGGCAGAGTGGAGGAAGGGGGCTGGGCATGGACAAAGAGGAGCTATAGCTCTGAGTAAAAGCCCCCTCAGTGGTCAGAACTGATGTGTTCTTCCATTAGTCAGAGTGCCAGCTCAAAGGGCTGAACAGCAGAGAGCCACATCTTCATTTTGACCTCATTGTTTGCCTCCAATGACTGTGCCAGAGCAGTCCACAATGGCAGATGGGCTTTGGATAATAACACTTTGCTCTGCACTCTTTATGCATACCTCAGGAGTGTGCAACGGGGCAGATGACACGATCACTCTCCGCTGTACATTACTTATGCTCTTTTTGAATTATTTAGCAAAGTTTATGCTTCGCATTAGCTGCATGGCTGGATACTACAAGATCACTGCCTGGTCAATGTGTGTCTGCCTATTGGGGATACGGATATTCTCACCACTTCTGTTTTTCTGTCATTTTTCTATCATTTGATTCATATATATATATATTTGCATACTTGTCTTTAAGCCTGTACATCACTTTGAAGCATTGTTTTATATTTTTTCATTATATTCAGAGGTAATTTGGGGGTTAGGCTGTAGGGTTGCCTGCTACTTTAAATCACTGTGAAATTTAATTATTTGGATTTAGTTTATTGGACAAATGAGTAAAAGTTGTTATATTTTCTAACTGACGTGGGGTCTCTTTGCTCTTATGGTGGGCCCACAGCCCTCCTCCACCCCAGCCACCCTACACTTTGAATCCTGAACGATACCTTACCTTGGTGATAAAGCAAAATATCCCAGCAATGTGGTGAATGTCGTTAGCAGAGGTGGAAAGTCCCCATGATGAATGTCATTTTATGTGCTCACATTAAACATTGTTTTGGTGGTGGATATTGTTTGGTTATTCATGCATTGATGGTAATATGAACACATTCATGCAATGAACATTGTTTAGTATCCCCATGTTTTGTCAGTTTACTTCATTGCTGGCCGTATTCAGTGGAGGAAGGGGGCGTGTCTCAGCTGAAAACAGATGGATGGTGTCTGATTTTGATGCTACTAATTTGATGTGCACTGAAAATTTAGAATTTGCATTTTCAGCACAATTTCTCCACTTGTTTAAATTAATGCAGATTGAAAATTCATGAATAAAGTTAGGACCTGCTTTTGACGTCACAGTCAATACATATTCAAAAAATTTCAATAGAATTTAATATAAGAAGTCCATTTAAACCCAAAAGCCCATTCCAAAAGATTTTTGCCATGTTTCCTGGTTGGATATAAAGGAAAACACAGTTTCATAAGCTGGTCAGGGAATTCAGTGTCAGATTTTGATGCTAATTAGCCCCTCTTGTGCCTCATTTCAATGCTTTACAGAGCAGATGTATTCGATTTGTCTTCTACGGGGCCTCTTTTGCACCCTGCGGTGAACCTACTGCTATTCTTTGTCTGTATATCAAGGTTTACCGAGCCAGTTAGTGTAGAGTGTCTGTGTCATTTCACTGCTTGATTTTAGCCCAAAGGAAGCAATAAAGTGATTCTGAAAGTACTGAAAATTTCAGTTGAATTTAAGCTGAATTAGGTTTGTCATAATTACTTGAATAAATTGAATATTAGTTTGATATTGTTTAAATTTAGGTTCTCAATGAATCAGCCATGCTTATAGTGTTCATTCTTCTACTGTTCTCTCTTAAAGTGAGAAAAAGATTCTAATTCACATCCCTGTTTGTTTATTCATTATCACATGATTGCATATTTTTATATGTATTCATGAAGTTGATTTTTTTAATTATGTCAGATTAGTTCTTTGCATAAGTTTTTGTACAGTAAAAGTATTTTTTATTGTTTGGACATTACTATAAGCAAGGGAACTTGGTCCCGTGAACGCTAAAACGATCACTGAGGGGACCTCACCACCTCCCAGAATCTGGGTCACCATGATAAACAATCGGAAGCTTTGCATTATCACTGTAATAAAAAAATCCACACCATCACTGTCCAAGTCCATGATGAAGCATTTTAATCTGAAGGGCAGGGGGCTAAACTCTCAATGACTGAACAGACAGTTACACATACATGGATCTGTTTCTGAGAATTTCACATGGACTGTTTTTTTGCAGTGAATGGTAAGTTTTACTACTGTGTACATACTACATCAGCATCTTTTCATTTATATTCCTTTCTTTGATATGGTCTTTTTAATGCACTGAACTAATTAATTTTTTTTCCCGTTAGTTTGGATATCACTTCATGACAAAAACATGAATAATTTCTCCATTTGTTTCAGTGAACTAGGAGTCACAAATGTCAGTGACAGTAGCAGCAGCTTAAACTGTTGCTGGTTTCAGATACAAAATCTGAAACACTTTAGGACTCAACTTTAACATTCTTTGTTGTACATCTGTATGCATAATGGCTCTCCCCACTGCTTCCCATGTGTTTCTCTAAATTCCCCCTGTAGATGAAGCTGAGTGTGAATAAGCAGCATCAACAGCCAGATATCCCCCCCGTTCCTCCAGAGATGCTCTTTTGATCATTTCCTTTGAAGTTCAACACTTTCAGTCCTCAGATGCTGTTGGTGGGGGTTCTAGTATATAATTCATGCTTGGAATGAGGGATGTTTTTTATGTGTAAAGTTGTGCAAAAATGACCCATATTCTACATTTTTAAAACTTACATTTTTTCACATACAGCATCTGTGTTTATGTACTAAAAGAGTCATAAGTCATGTATACATTAGGGCTGTGTATTGTCAAGCATCTTCCGACACATCATGATACAGGAGTTGTCATGTTCATAATTATGCTTTGAAACATTGTGGGGAAAGGTGTTGCATTCAATTCAACTACTCCTCAAATTAGCATTCTCTTCAAGAAAAAACATCTTCAGGCACAAATAGTCAAGTTTGTCAACTGGTATTCAACGTTACATGATTAAATGTATTTTTACATTTAAATGTAGTTTTAAATGGCAGAAAAATGCTTGTAAAGGAAATACTATCCCAAATGATAACCCAGATGAAACCGTAATTAACATTTAACCCCCACCAATACAGCAGAGAAGCTCATTGAATGCAGAAACATCTGATGTAAGGTCCCATCCAGTAGATGTAGTTTTAAATCTTTTCATTGGTATCAATGCAGCCAAGTCCCATTACTTGATGGAAAATATAAAGTTTTTTGCCTAATGATTTGTAGTGTTTTTTCGACATTCTCTTGAAAGACAACACTTGAAAGAATTCGTGATGAGTGAATGAAGGTGTAATGGTCAGGTCTTTCTTAGGTTACGTGGTCATTCTCCATAAAAGCCATCCTGACTTACTCTGAAGTTTGTTGGTTTGAAAGCTGCTCTAAACTGTCTTATTATAAGTTTTCTCCAACACTGTAAATTTCATTGTTGAGGGGACAATAAACATTAGATACACCCCAAATATTTGGCAACCAAAGTTTTTCAGCCAAACACAATAAGTATGTTTTTGACCATTATAATTAAGTGAACAGGCTGACTAATTTATACTAATCAGTGATGTTTTTATTAAATATTAGTAGTAATTTAACATACATGCATCTTCATAAATATTTGTATATTATGGTCTTGTCTAACATTTGTTTTATATACAAATTTAAAAGAATAATCTCATGTTAAACTCATGTTACTAAACCTAATGATGTCATACCAGCTTATTAAACATTAATCCCTGACTAACCACACAACTTATTTTGGGAAATAGTTTAGTTACTCATTTTATGATGATTTATATACATAAAAAGAATTGTTCAGCCTTGGCAAAATGTTTCATTTTGTTCAGTTTTGGTTTTACCCAAAACGTTTCATTTCGGTGCATCTAATAAAAATAATAATAAAAAAAGATTCATTTCTGGAGAGGGTGTTAAAGGTGCCTTCAAAAGTACTTATGTATTCAGTTTTTGTATTGTATTTCTATTGTATGTAGAGGAAACCCTGTTTACAGTGTTCATAATTGTGGCTGTCTATAGAGTAAATATGGAGGCCATGTTGACGCACAAGATTGAACCACGTGATAACAGAGTGAACACAGTCCAGTGTGGTTACAACTGTTAATGTGTTTTATTCTATTGAGTGGTAAATGTAGTAAACACCTGCACTTTGTTTTAAGTTAGTTAACTACTTACTGGAGTTCAGTCATCACAACGTAAGCTTCCTCTGCAGACATTTGGTACTAAACCTAATGATGTCATACCAGCTTATTAAACATTAATCCCTGACTAACCACACAACTTATTTTGGGAAATAGTTTACTTACTCATTTTATGATGATTTATATACATAAAAAAATTTGTTCAACCTTGGCAAAATGTTTCATTTTGTTCAGTTTTGGTTTTACCCAAAACGTTTCATTTCGGTGCATCTAATAAAAATAATAATAAAAATGTGTTTTATTCTATTGAGTGGTAAATGTAGTAAACACTTGCACTTTGTTTTAAGTTAGTTAACTACTTACTAGAATTCAGTCATCACAACGTAAGCTTCCTCTGCAGACACTTGTATCAAAGATAGGTCTGTATGTGTGGAACACAGACTATGTGGTGTGGATGTTCAGGGTGGACTAAACCACTGTAAGACATACAGGGGGATGCAAACATTCGAAACTTAAGAACAGTTTTGCCTCTATAATAGGTCTGCAATTATACATTTTTCAGTGCATTAGTACATTATTTACAATAATAGATATGTTTAGAATTATACACAGTAAATCTGCCAGTGTTAAATCAACACTATTAGAGTTAAATTAACACTGAAGGTGTCGAAATGTAACACTCTCGGTGTTAATTTAACTCTTAATAGTGTTGATTTAACACTGGAAGATTTACTGTGTACTGTGTATATTGATGGAGACACATCTCTGTTTTTCCAAGGAAGGGGTTGTCTTTTTTCTCTGGTAGGGACTAAATACAAACCACTTTAGAAACAAATACAGTTGAGAATATTGGACCAGAAACGTATTAATTGTTGCTTGTCACATAACTGGGCTGAAGATTTATTGTAATCATTATAAGAAACAACATATTTTCTGAGCTCTTGCATTTTGAACTATAGGACATTTTTCTATGTTTACCCTCCAGAATGCTTTAAAGGAGTGCTTCACTCCAAAATCATATTTGCATCTTTCCACTTACCTCAAATTTAGTAAACCCCACTGCTACAGACACTTAAGACAGCAGCAACGCTGGTTCTTGGATCAGAGTTCTCAGTATTTAAGAAGCTCAGTGTCATTAAAATGGATTCTAGTGAAACACATCCTGCTCATAGAAGTCAGTTGTCTAAGATGGTAGATGGAGCATTCAGCTACACATTTTTTATAGATTATATTAAGTCATAATGTGTCAGCACACTAGCTACTCTGTGTAACCTTAATTAAAATCAGGATGAGGTTTGAGTGAGTTGAGAGAAGTATTTTTATGTAAACAACTGGGCTAATTTAGGTGACTATTGAATTTTTGTGTTTTGTTAGTAACATTAACCTCACAGCTTCAGTTCTCCTCTAAAGAAACACAATTTTCTGTAGTTTGGCTGACCAACTACTGTACATCTCAGATAAATGGGAAATTGTGTAAATCAGATTTTTGAGTGAACCATTCCTTTGAGGACGCCTGGTTCCTCACTTCTATATCGACTCTGTCCTTGCATGTTGTCTTCCTGAGGCATATTCAGAGGAATGATTGCTTTCTGGAGTTCAGATGGAGACTGTACATTACAGACTATACCTTCTTGACCTTGTTTTCAGCTGTTTGTGATTAAATCTATACTAATCATAATAATATAGCTAAATAGCTTTGTTCTGTGAACCAGATGAAAGGATGTATAAACATAGCTACCCAATTAATCACATAGAACCCCATGGACAGGGTGGGGAGGCTTTGTGTGGAGGCTGCTGGGTTTGCACCATTGTTAAGACTGCATGTTATTTATGTACTTATTAAGTCTAATTTATTATTATTATTATTGATTTTTACTAGATTTCAATAACTATCATTTTGTGTATTTCTAGAAATAATGCAAATAATTTTGTTTATATAAATAAATAATAAATATTTCTAGAAGTAGTAATGAAATGTTCTAAATATCTAGAATAATTACTTTTTCCTGATTAAAAAAAAAAGTTTTGCTTATTTTAAGAAATTGAGGGATCATTTTGATTATTTCAAGAATTAAGAATTATAATTAATAAAATTAGCTGCCAGTGAAATAATCAATATATTCACTATATACTGTAGTCTTCACAATATAAGCAGCTTTAAATAAATAAATATATAGAATAATTAGACATAATATTATAATATTCTGACACCAATCTGGAACAAAATGCAGAATGTTTTGACTAGATTTAAGATGAAAGTCAGTCAGGTCAGGAGACAGGGAAGGCAAATTCTTCACCTCTGAAATCCTAATTAGCTTGTTGTGCTCATGGTTTTGGTTGTCTCAAGTTCAGAGGAGTTGTATTTTAACCCTCTTGCCTCCCTCCTGTCCTCCATTTCTCTGCAGCTGCCACTGGGGTATTTCATTCCTCATTCTGATCCCTCATATTCGCCCCACCCAGCCCCAGCACAAAAACAACACACATCTTAGCCACCCTTCAAAGGGATTTACTTTCTCGCTCTGTGTCTCCCTCAGTGCCCTCCAGAGGGGCTTAACCCTACAGAGAACAATAAGAGAAAGAAGAGATGCCCTGCTGGACCAGGTCAGCTGGCCACTTGAACTTTCAGCGTAAAGGAGCAAGACTTTCTGAACCATGCTGGGTGCTAGAGCTGCACAATGTATCATTTTTAGAACTGTTGATATCAATATTCAATATTGATTATTTTAAGGAAATGAATAATTATCCTCATGATTAATTGGAATAATCAGATATTTTAATGTAGCACAAAATGTATAGAAATTATGCATCCATCCTCACTGCATTTTGTACTCTAAGAAGACTGCCTTTTATGTATTATTTGGTATTTTTAAGGATCTTTTTTTATTTTCCAATTCAGTTTAAAGAAATGGATCACCTAGAATTCATATCTAAAATATTTTTTGCACTTTTTCCAGATAGCCTGTTAGCCAAATTATGTTTGGAATCCAAATTTTCTTTACAAACCCAATTTCTGTAATTACATTATTGACATCTAGAGTTTAGATGTGATATTGGTATCAATCATGATCAGCTTTTATTGATTATCATATTTGACCTAAAAAAAAATCTACAAATGTACATCTCTAATTTTTATAAAAGCAAGTGGTGATTATTGGGTCACTATTGAGTTCTAGTTTTTGTTAGTGTTTTAAAGGGCCCATATCCGGCATTCTTCTTGTATTTAATTTTCATAATTCATGTCTATGACTAGGGAAGCAATGGAATTAAATGTTTTTGCCGAAGGCAACATACTGAATAGTGTTTGTCGCAGTGCCACTTTTACTACCACTGCATAAATTAAATGGGATAAATGTGTTTTTGTCTTGCTTTTCTAAGACAAAACAATAAACTGCAATTTAAAAATATTGAACACTGAATATTTTTAATATCACAGGAGACATACCAACAAAGCACAATTTGGCTTAAAATAAATTGGCCAAAAATGGTCTGGTGTCATGTGGCATAGACTGATATCCGTCCTTGTGTTGTCTATCAACAGTATTAACAGTTTACAGACTACATTGTGTGGTGGAAGAATAGTTTATTGTGAATAATTTAAAAAAATCCTTTATACATTAAACATTACAGAGTTTTATCATATTTTATCTTGACCGCCGTATTATAAAAGAAAGAAGCTAACGAAAGTTTGTTACTCCAAAAACACACTTCCCAGTGATAAAATCACAGTAACACACAGCCTCTCCTGGCTTATTGCTGTAATGACTATATACCATGAGAGAGAGAGAGCATGCTGTGTAGCTGCTGTCTCTAATGCATTTTAAATACAACAGCTCTGTTCTTGTTGTTTGGCTCTACAGCCAGGAACTAGAAAAAGGTATCAGTGTAATTAAAAACATCATTGTTCTGTACATTTTTGTACATTTACATGTCTTCACTTATTCAGCTGAACACAAAAAAGCTTTTTTTTGTTGACATTTTCAACCAAATAACTTCATTATGTCACCATTTCCAACTTGTCTTTATCCACTAAAATTAAACTGACATTGTGTTACAATACATTTAAGACCACCTATATGTGTATAATCTCTTTTCTGACTGGCTGCTGCATTGCAGTTCATAAAAAGCAGTCTAATTTAAAAAATTGCACTATATCACCTTCCTTACACTGGTGTAGTATATCACAATATATTGAATTGTAACCCCTGCACATACCACGTTACCAGGTTCTTGCTGATACACAGCCCTTGTCTTCCCACAGTGAATGGTGCTGTGTATTTTACACACAATTCTAATCATAACTTAGCATTTCTCTTCTCTTTTCAATATCCAAAACTGTCACTGAACATCACACATCACACTTTATGTCCATATCGTTCTTCCCTGGGCACAAATATGCCGATAGTGTAAGAGGAAAGAGGAATCAAATTCAAGGAGAAAGATAAGAAGGAATTTTGTGGAGAAGATCAAACGACAAACAGAGAGAGAGTGTGGGTGGAGAGCGAGGAAGCAAGGGGAACACTTTAAAAGTCAAATAAGGGTCGGTGGCCTTTGCTGTCTCTTAGTGTCAGCGGGCAAGTCAAACACTTGTCAATCTGCCTCGATGCAAGAAGGATGCTGGTCATGTGACCTGACATTCTCCCATTTATATTCTGCTAACACTGGTGGCACTCAAACACAGCCCAACCTTATCCACCATGAACCAGAGTGGATTTAGACCTTCAACCAATCAATAACCACTTCATTAGATGAAGATTTACAGCTTTTGCTTTCATGAGGCTCGTATGCGGACTGTTTTCTGGTAAGATGTTAACCAAAAGCATTTAAACTTCATAGTCAAAAACAATCCCTTTAATCCCTTTAACATCTGATGACTGGGTCATTCATTCAAGCACAAATAACTCTGCTCTGACAGTTTTACCATTGTTGTCCTTAGCTGTCTAAAAGCAAGCTTCATATATTGTTTTACATTTTCTTTTTGTATTGTAGCCAAGTTGTTTGGAAGCTGTTAAGAGTTGTTCTGATATTGGGTGGGATTTTGGTTGTACTGAGTAGAGTTTTGGTTGTGTTTGTGGGGGGGTTGTTGTATTGGCCAGGGTTTCGGTTGTGTTGGGTGAGGTTTTGGTTTTATGGGGTGGAGTTTTGGTTGGATTGTCCAGGGCTTTGGTTGTGTTGGGTGAGGTTTTGGTTTTATGGGGTGGAGTTTTGGTTGGATTGTCCAGGGCTTTGGTTGTTTCCTGAATAAAAAAGCTCATTTTTATTTAGCTGGTACTGACTCATTTCCGCCAGATAGACTAATATTTTCATCTTTTCATGTTTGAATCAAACTTCTAATCAGAGGACAAGGAGGGACACAAAGTTATTGTGAGGTGGCTTCAATGGTGTGTGTCGGAGCTAATGGTATTCAGGGATTTATGATGGTCTATGGAGGTTTTCCCCAGTGGCGACTGTAGATCTAGGAGGCTGAGGGTTACACATATTTTGCTTTCAGTTTCAAAATAGACGGGCTCATGAAAAAAGGGTAAGGGCCCCATCACAAGGGCTTAAAGCTGTCCCTCCATGTGGTTTGTAGAGCAGTGATGCACTTTTGAGTCATGTGTACACTATCTTGCTCACAGCCTTGATGTTTCTGGGTATGTTTTGTTCAGGCATAGTTCACTCACTCAGGAAAGTAGTGCATTAGTTCATTTTTAGCATGTTTTTGGTCCTGAATCATCAAATATTTCACCTTGCATGGCTGTTGAAGGCTGTGCAAAACTGTCAGCATCTGTGCAGTATTTTTAAAACCTCAGTTAATTAAAAAGCTGCTTACATTTTGAAGTTAGTCTATTACACATGAAATGGTTCATGTATGTTCTGTGGTTTTGTATGACTGTATCCATGAAACCTCCCTATTGTTTAAAATTGCACAACCCTTCTTTTTCGCATATACTACAAATTTTCATCTGCGAGGTCCAAGCGTTGTTTGTCAGAACCTCCAAGTGCCAAATGGCTGAGGAGGATTAAGAAATTATCCAGCTGAAGTGGAGCACTTCAAAAGAACAGTGGAGGATCAGAGTATGTGTGCTCTTAGGATTTCAATTAGCTGGCCTGTGATTCTGATCTGACTCGACTCTCTCAGTTTTGGCTCACTGCGCCGCGAGCCGGGAGGAACACTCCACCAACATATGGCATGTGACGAGCGGTGAGGGTCCATGCCAGGAATGCACTGTTCTCTGATCAGGCTTCTCTAGTGTCAGCATCAGGTATTCAGTTACCATCATCTATTAGTATGCTAATGGGCAGAAATTTGGGGAAAACTTTTGAAAATTAAGGAACATCTCTGCAAAGCATTAACATAAATCAGTTATGTGTTAATGCTTTGTGTGTATTTTGAAAAGCTACACTTAGTACAGATTTCTAAATGGTTCTTGGCATGTTCATATGGTTCTTTAGAGATACATTCTCATTAAATGGTGGGTCATTTTTTGGGTCAATCTTTGTCATTTTAAAGGATTCTTACACAGGATAATGTCTATTTTACAAAAGAATTGTCTACTTAAAGGTTCATGAGACAGTAAGAAGTTGTTCCTTTTGTGCTGTCACTTCAAAGCCAAGACTTTTTGTCCCCATACTTTTGACCCTCTCCAGAAATGTCATGTTTTATGAAAAGTGTGCCAAACGATGCAGTGCATGTCAGGTTAATACTGCTGTTCCTTGCTTTTACTACTTGGAGAAATGTAGTCATTTTTGTGCCTATAGCAAACTGAAAAAGCCACTGCGGTCCGTGCTGTGGTAGCGCCTGCAGAGCTCGTTCTCCTTTCAGCTCTGTAACCTAGTGAAATCTGGTCTGACGGGTTTTGGAAGCCACAGGAGAGGATTTGCATTTCCTTCCCTCCAGAGGGAAAGCCTGCCATTCACAGGCTGCTCCACAGTCCGCAAGATCACGTTGCTGACCTAGGCTAGTCTTACCCACCTGGCAGAGGGACTAGAGAAGGAGCCCCTGGGCCTTTGACCCGAAGCCTCCAGCGCCACCCTGCTTTACTCCGCCCTCTCAGGCCTGCTCAGTCCCTGACCTGGAGTAATGAGATGACATGGATGTCGTCCAACAATATGACTGGGTGTTCTGTGCGGTGCAGAAGGAAAGTTCGTGTTTCAGGGCATGCTGTTGGGACTGAAATCAAAAGCCGCGCCCTGAAGAATGCGCACTTTGTGTGTGATTGACTCAGTGCTGGAAGGAGCTCGGAAGTGACACCTGCAAATCTTGAGATTTCAGTGAGTTGTGACGCACACTGATTGGTTTAAGTCTGGGAAGTTTGGTCTTAGTTTAGATCAGGTTTATTGTATGTTGATATGTACAGCATTTTTGTGACTTTGCTTTAAAGTAGCCTTATAGAGGTCCTGTTCTCGATGCATAAAAGTGTAATATTAATAGTGTTTATAGACTAATGTCTCCTGTTCTGCAAATTAATACCATTTATTAAGGCTGTTCATTGACTAATATCTCTTTCTGCTGATGAATAGTGTTTATTGAGATTGTTTATGTATACTGCTTTAGTGTATTCATGATATTCATGTGTCCCATGATCCCTTGTCTACAAAGGATGTGCTAAACATTCAGTGGAGAGTAAATAGCTGCACTAAAACTTATAATCTAACTTGTAGAAGACACCAAAAATGAGCTAAAAAGCTGTGACACTGTCCAACCTCACCCTTCTGCCATAGAAGATTGATTATCTGGACTAGCAGCATTTGAAGATTTTATCATAGTCTCCAAACTGCTAGTTTTTTCTACATCTTCTGAAAAAAACATTCGTCATGGAAAATATTCAGTGTAAATTCTAACCCCAAACCTTTGAACAGTAGTGTGCTTCTCTCAAACCTTAAAGTTCAAGCCAAAACAAAATTTGTAACAGACTGAAAGGAATGAGAAGTTCTAACCTCAGCAGCCAGAGATGTGCAAACAAGTATATGGGCAGATGAGCTGTTGCTAAAAGTTGTGTAGCGTGGAATGTTTACCTGATAATTACCGTCAGGACTGCTCAAACTGAAGGAAAGATTCTTTCACTCACCAACATCAACCACAGTTTCCATCCTGCTCTGGCGGAGTACCTGCGGGTGATCAGGTTCTGTTGACAGGTGTTGCTCAGAGCAGACAGGCTGGCAGGGCTTAAAACAAAAACAGACATTGAAGTTTCCCGCTTTGTGATTTCTTCACTCAAAGCTTGGATGTTTGCCCTTAAACACCACCGATTGAGTGTTACATGTTTCATTCGGAAATGAAACGAGATGTTCAGTTAGTTTTGCATGGTGCAGCTATGTTAGGGCATTTTTGCACATGGCATCACTGCACTGCAGCAAAATCATAAATTAGCATGTAAAGCTAAATACCTAATATTTATCATTTTGCCTATTATAACACTATTGAATTTATAATTAGGTATGATTGACTTGTGTAATTTAATACTTTCACTTTTATTTTAAAATCATTTTAAATTTCATTGAAATTAAATTCAATCTTAGATGGACTGATGAAAACAAAGCAAATTTCTCAGAGAAAAAACAAGGGAGTTTATAGCACATTGTTTTAAGTTCCTTACATCATTATTCTTATTTAAATTCTCAGTCATGCCAATTATTTTATAAAAGTATTAAGCTTTGCAGCTAAGGTTCATTTGTCATAATCATTGCCATTTCTTCCAAATTTCCAAATTAAACATAAAATATTGTAATTTGCAATATTTTTGCAGAAACTGATCAAAATGTAAAAATATTTAAAGTCAAGTCAAATTTATTTATATAGCATTTTTTTTACAACTTACAGTGTCACAAACCATGTCAATGTGGTCAGTAGGGTAAGACATCTGGAACAGGTCATAGTAGTTCCCTGGTGAACATCTGGTCTAAGGTTGGCATTATGCAGAGATAGTAGTTAATCTTACATCAGTGTCGGTCCGTACCGGTGGGCAATCACTCACTTGGAAAAAGGCTGATATGGAATTAGTTCTGTATGGGTTTCTAGAGTACAAGAAATATGAAGCTTATCAGAGTGTGGCTAATGACTTTGGCAAAGCTATCTAGAACTGTCTACCTAAATAGAGAAAGCCAGAAGGTAACAATGACATGGGAGCTACCTGATGCATTGGTATCCCTCCCAGTAAATGCATGCAAGCAATGGCAAAACAACCCCAGTGTCTTGATTTACTATAAATCTCTATGTTCAGTGAGCCCTTGGATCTGCAACCTTTTTATAATGGAAAGCACTAATTACCAAAAGTTAAACTAAACAAGTAAGTTGTCAGCTTAGATTTAAAGGCTGAAACTGTGGCTGAGTCCCAGATGTTGTCTGGAAGGTTATTCTAGAGTTGAGTGGCTGTATAAGAAAAGGTTCTTCCTCCGCTGATGTTTTCTGAATTGTGGGAACTAATAAGAAGGAAGAGTTTAGAAATCAACATTTGGTGGATCAAATTTTAGAGATTCTCAGTGGGTTCAGGTCTGGAGTTTTTTCCTATTATGATGCCAGTATTCATAGACTAATAAATGTTATGTTTCTTACATGAAGGCTTTGTGTTCTCCTTCCTGTACATTCTATAGTAGCCATGTTCTTGAGAAAGTGTTTATCCGACATTGCACCTGCTGTGGGTGTCCTGATGTTATCGTCAAATGTAGATGACAGTGGAAGGTCTCAGTGGGAAAGATAGACTCCTTAAAGTGAGATATCTGTGTACAGGATGCCTGTGTGAGGAGTACAAGGACACCTGCGGCTCTGAAATCTGACCCATGTCTGCTGTCAGTGGGATGACTTAGTTACATGAAGCTTTCCCTGATGCATTACTTACGGTTCTCCCAGGAGCCTGAAAGGTCGTGGCCTCACCCGGGCAGTGACTTTATCACAGCCTTATCTCTGCCTGTTTCTCCTCAGCCATGGCAGGCCAGTTGTATGTGACCCCTTGATAGATGTCAAGGGCTTCCTAATTTAATTTGTTCAAAAGAAAATGCTTCCATTTGGCTGAGGAATTACACAAAATTGGTAAATTTGCAAGATGGGTGCTTTCTGGAATACCCAAAGGGTTCTTTGAGTGGTGAAAAAGTTCTCCCGAATTGATGAGGAATGTTTTGTAGACAGCTCTCTACAGCACCTTTTTGAAAACAGTTCCATTATCGTTATAAGTTGTAGAAATAGAGGAACCCTTTCTTGTGGGTTATAGAACCATCTACCATAGGTTCCTCATCAATCTTAAGAACTCTTCATGAAAAGAACAATGTGTGCTCTTTGAGTGTTCATGGTTCTATATAGAACCATTTTCTTTACTAAAGAACCCTTGAAGAACCATTTCTTTTAAGAGAGTGTGGAGCTTTGGTCAGGGTGAAAATGCCTATATGTGGTTTTACATAAACTTAAGTAATAGAGATTTTGCTTTCCCTAAAATAAGCTGTTTTATAAATTATTGTGACCTCATGAATCACTTAATAATCTTTGCTCTCTTTGGCGGTTTTCAGGCACAAGTTCATGCTAAAAAAACTCTGGGTGCCAGAAAACTAGTGAACAGAGAGGTGAGGAAAAATGAGGATAAGAAAACAAGAAATAGTATGCAAGGGAAGTGTGCGAAAGAGGAGGTTAGTGAAAGGAAACACTGTTATTAATTGGTCTGGAGATACCGTTTACCCAACATCAGTGGGAAATAAAATCTATAATGATATCCATGCTCTACTATATCGGGAGGTTTACAGCCCACATATAACATTAAAGTCTTTATACTTGTTGTATTTACTCTTGGCATATAATTTTTTGTTGTTGTTGTTTGTTTTTGTTTTGTCTGTGAACAAAGCTGAGACGAGAGAAGAGCTGAGCAAAAAGAGAAGGAAGGTGGTATGGAAGAGAAGTGTCTGAGAGAGGAGATGAGTGAAGTAAAAAGTTGTTATGAATTGAATGGATGGTGTTGAGAGGATGTTTGCCTGACCTCCAATCAGCATTAAAACTGTAATGTGGATGTTCGGCTAGCACATGTCAAGTTTGGTGATGTGAGTCAGGACTGATTTTGGAATTGGTTTGCTTTTTTGTGCTGCTTTATTCATGTGGGGTTTGCCTTTGAAGGAGGAGAAAAGAGCGTTTGAGGTCCACAGTGTGTCGTTCCATGTCCCAAACTCTCCTTTTTCAGTCAGTGCAAGTTAAATACAGTTCAACTTTAGGTTCCCTAGTTAAGAGTTTTTTTAGGAATGATTTAGCCTAAATCTCCAGAAAACAATAGTGATGGTGGCCACAAAAAACGTAACTCTTAATTTATAGTAAATTTTAATTTGTAGTTTATTATCTCATGGCCTCAATATATTAATATAATACAAACATAAAATGCATTTAAATGTGAATGGACTAAGAGATTAAATGTCACATTTTAGCTCTGAATTGGAATTCCTTTACATTGTATGGAATAGCTTTCTTGTTCTGTAGATAAGAATGCCACATTAATGATTACAGGTAAGGTTTTACACTGAGGGAAATATTTGACCAGCTCATTACTTTCCAATTTGATAGTCCACCTATGTCATCTAGTGTACCTGAGAGATCAGGAGAATATATATAAATCACTGGCTGACCGTCTTCCAACCAGCAGCTTGTGATGTGGTTTGTTAGAAGTTTTGAACAGGAAATTGAAATGTACACCTTGTATTTTGGTCCCTTTCTGAATGCGGCCTTGGACCTCCAACAGAGATAAGGATCACTGTGGAGAAACCCAATGCAGTCCAACATGGCTCTGCTGCGCTACACTGTATTGTCTGAGGAGTCAAGAGCTAAACTGCAACAAGAGCTCAGGGCTGGGAGGGACTCGGGTATTTCTGAGCTCCAGCATGTTTTAGGACAATAAACAGAGGGGGAAGTCCTCTTTCAAAGCTCAACACTACAGATACAAATCCCTACTTCATCTTTCTGGACTCAAATCATAAGTTGATCAATGAAGTCATGTTATTCTCTAGTCAATGCCATGTTATTATGCCCCTATAAAGAAGTTATGGTCTAATTTTTTTCAGTCAATGAGGATAAGAATGACATTTTTGAAGATTCGAGATCTGAAATACTTTTTCCAATGCACACTTCTCTCCCAAATATCACTGGTGTCTTTGTAATGTGAGGTTAATAATAATAATAATAATAATCATAATAATAAAGAATAAAAATCATTAAGCTAATGCTGCACATTAAATTGATGTAATGAGACACAAAGTAAATCTGCACAAATTAGATAACTATTATAGTGGCTAATTATAGTCTTTATTATATATATATATATATATATAT
>BRDA01042076.1:0-12111 GCA_036984385.1 Crenuchus spilurus
TCCATCAGTCTCCTCTCTGTCTCCGTCTCCCTCTCTGTCTGTCTGTCTCTCCATCAGTCTCCTCTCTGTCTCCATCTCCCTCTGTCTGTCTGTCTCTCCATCCCTCCATCAGTCTCCCCTCTGTCTCCGTCTCTCTCTCTGTCTGTCTCTCTGTCTCTCCATCTCTCCATCAGTCTCCTCTCTGTCTCTGTCTCCCTCTCTGTCTGCCTGTCTGTCTCTCCATCTCTCCGTCAGACTCCCCTCTGTCTCCGTCTCCCTCTGTGTCTGTCTGTCTGTCTGTCTCTCCATCAGTCTCCTCTCTGCCTCCATCTCCCTCTCTGTCTGTCTTTCTGTCTCTGTCAGTCATCCCTCTCTCTCACTCTCTCTCTCCCCTTCTGTCTTTGTATCTGTCTCCCTCTCTCCCTCTCTGTCTGTCTGTCTGTCTCTCCATCTCTCCATCAGTCTCTTCTCTGCCTCCATCTCCCTCTCTGTCTGTCTTTCTGTCTGTCAGTCACCCCTCTGTCTCTTTCTCTCTCTCCCTTTCTGTCTTTGTCTCTGTCTCCATCTCTGTCTCCCTCTCTCCCTCTCTGTCTGTCTCTTTCTCTCTCTCTCCCTGTATCTTTCTCCCTCTCTGTCTGTCTTTCTGTCTCTGTCAGTCACCCCTCTGTCTCTCTCTCTCTCTCTCCCCTTCTGTCTTTGTCTCTGTATCCATCTCTGTCTCCCTCTCTCCCTCTATGTCTGTCTCCTTCTCTCTCTCTCCCTCTCTCTCCCTGTCTCCTTCTCCATCTCAGTCTGTCTCCTTCTTTCTGTCCGTCTGTCTCCTTCCTTCTCTCTGTCTGTCTGTCTCCACCACTCTCTCCATCTCCCTCTCTCCATCTCTGAATTTATGAGATGGCACTTTGAGTCATGCTGTCCTCATAAACACAGAGCAATTACACAACCCTTTCGAGATTAGCACATGACACACATACAGAGTGAGAGTGAACTTGCCAACAGCAGGTGATGGTAATGAAAGCAGTAAGGATGAGTAGGGACTCTTATTAAATAGGGACTCAGGCACGTAGCACCGGTCTAAAACAACACACCCCCACTCCTTCCTTTGCCTTTTGCCGCTCTTTTCATCTCACTCTTCAGCTTTTCTGTCTGATAGGAACAGGATACAGGAGTGCCAGGTTGTCATGGTGATGACCCTTCGGGACCAGGATTTTAAAGAGGGAGAGAGGAAAACAGATAGAGAGAGGTTCTTCAAAGGGGTTTAGGTGAATAGGGTATGTGAGGTATGATATTAAATAAAATAGGTAGAGAGAGTCCATTGTTAGGAGTTGATCTGGTCAGTATAGGCTACTGGTAGTTTTACGGCTACATGATTTTGAGTGATCCGGGTTACCTACAAATGCACCAGGTGAGCTCAATATCGCTTTACTGAACTGCAAACATGGTATGTACAGCCTCTAGAAGAAGGATGAAAACATTGGTTTAAGTGACTCCATTAGCCCCATAGCTAACCTCTAGTAGTCACTGGTGTCCAGGCTCTAATAGCAGCCCTGAATGACAAAAGTCTGTGGGATGAGATGCCAAACAGACTTTACACCAACATTCAGCCAAAAGTTAGGCAAGGCAAGCGTATTTATGACAGCAACTTTCATACACCACAGTCATCCAAAGTGCTTTACAGATTAAGAAATGCAAAAAAACAAAAAACTAATTAAACAAAGAAGTACAGAGGTAATCAACACATTTTCAGTCTGGATTTAAAAGTGTCTACAGTCTGGGATTTTCTAATGTTCAGCTTGTTCCATTTAAAAGCAGCATACAGCATAATACATAACTAATCACTGTTTCTCCATGTTTACTCATCATCTTATGCAGGACTAACTGACCGTTTAATCTTTACCTTAGACAGGACTAACTGACAGTTTAGTCTTTACCTTATGCAGGACTAACTGACAGTTTAGTCTTTACCTTATGCAGGACTAACTGTCCGTTTAGTCTTTACCTTAGACAGGACTAACTAACAGTTTAGTCTTTACCTTATGCAGGACTAACTGACCGTTTAGTCTTTACCTTATGCAGGACTAACTGTCCGTTTAGTCTTTACCTTAGACAGGACTAACTAACAGTTTAGTCTTTACCTTATGCAGGACTAGCTGACAGTTTAGTCTTTACCTTATGCAGGACTAACTGTCCGTTTAGTCTTTACCTTAGACAGGACTAACTAACAGTTTAGTCTTTACCTTATGCAGGACTAACTGACTGTTTAGTCTTTACCTTATGCAGGACTAACTGACCATTTAGTCTTTACCTTATGCAGGACCAACTGACCATTTTGTCTTTACTTTAGATAGGACTAACTGACCATTTAGTTTTTACCTTATGCAGAACCAACTGACCATTTAGTCTTTACTTTAGATAGGAATAACTGATCATTCAGTCTTTATCTTATGTAGGTCTAACTGACTGTTTATTCTTTACCTTATGCAGGACCAACTGACCATTTTGTCTTTACTTTAGATAGGACTAACTGATCATTTAGTCTTTATCTTATGCAGGACTAACTGACCATTTTGTCTTTATTTTAGAGAGGACTAACTGACCATTTAATCTTTATCTTATCCAGGACTGACTGTTTAGTATTTAACATATGGAAGACTATCTGACTATTTAGTCTTTACCTTAGGCAGGACTAATTGACTGGTTTTTACTGATCCTTTTTGGAAGTTCAGTTAGAAGACCATTAGAATAGTCAATCATACTAGAAATAAAGGCATGGATGAGTTTCTCCAGGTCTGGTTTCATCAGAAAATATAGTCAGATATTCTTGAGGTGATTAAATGCTAATTTACTAACTGCTGTAATATGACCAGTATAACTGAGACCTGAGTCCAATTTTGATTCAAAGAAGTGAACCTCTCATTTCTGTTCCCAATTAAAATGTTCTTCGTTTTAGCTTTATTCAGCTGCAAAACATTTTGTCCCATCCAGTTAGTGGTGCACTCAAGGCACTTACTAAATGAATCAAGCAGACCCCAGTCATTTGGGAAGTGACAGATGTCATTTGCATAGCTGTGATAAGACATACCATAATCTTGTAGAATTTGATGCAGAGGAAGCATGTATAAGGTAAATAGAAGAGCCCCAATAACTGAGCCTTGGGGGACACCACAGGTCACTGGCATGTTCTCTGAAACATGGTTTTCTATTTCTAACTCATTAAACCCTTGCAAGTAAGAACTGAACCATTTCAAAATTGTTTCTGAGACTCCCACCCAGTTCTCAAGTCGGTCTATAAGAATTTTATGGTCAAGAGTAATAATTTTTTTTTGCACAGTAGCGCAGCATAATAAAAGATATCAATAAGTTGTAGAACATATATTTTTCCAGACTCTGTATTTAGTGAATGTCTTTAATAAACTTAAGAGCTGTTTCAGTACTATGATTAGATCTATGTCTAGACAGCCTTTTAAGGTGAGAAATCCATTAATAAGTGATTTTCACACTACAATAACACAACAATATTTAAGATAGATTTGTAATTACTAATCAGAGTTCTTTCTAGATTTTCCTTTTTGTGCAGAGGTTTCACAACTGCAGCTTTTAGTAATTTAGGAAACACTCCTGATGTGACTGAGGTGTTGACTATCTGAAGTATGTCTGATGCTATCGACTGAAAAATATCCTTAAACTTGATACCGTGACAAGGCTGTCAAGGTGACAAGTGGATGGTTTAAGATGCCTAACTGTATCAATAATGTTTCAATTGTGACAGCATTAAACAGGGACATTTTAACAATGATCTCTGGAGGGAGAGGATACAGGTCCCTTTGGTGGATATGGATGTACTAATAGCTTTCCTGATATAATGGATGTTAGAGTTTAAAAGGACGCAAACTCATTACATCTCTTGGTTGATACTAAAGGCATTTGTGTAGGCAGATTTGTACGTTTTTCAACCACAGTGTATTTTCATTATTGGTGATCATTCTAGAAGAAAAAAATAGCTTTGAATCATGGGTATTTGTCCCATTTACATCCCTCTTTGACTGATTATCACATTGATCATGTCATGTTTTATTTACAATCTATACTTGACTTCTGGCTATAAATTAGTTCTTCAAACCAAATTTTTATTGGGGGAAAGTGAAAACCTCTGTTTTTGAGTGCAAAGAGTAGGAAGTGTTCTGAGCACTTCCTCCATAGTGGAGTATTTGGTTCTGCACATGTAGCCACTGTAGTTCAGATTCGCTCATAGTGGGCATTTGGTGGGCATTTTAGAGTTATACAGAAACAGAAAGAATGACAGAAGTATGACATAGTTATGCATGATTATTGTTTTCTGATCATTGAAATGTGACAAATAAAGACAATTAAAATTAAATAAAACTTTTGAGGTACAGAGTATATTATTTAACCCTCCTCATGCCTACATCCCCATCACCTACACCCTCTCAACTCCCCTGATTTTTTTAAACAATCCAACCACTGAGGTCATCACAGGTAAATGTTAATAATCTCTATAAAATGTCAATATGGCCTTTTCACACTAAAAACACAGATGTACAAAATAAGTACTGTCTTGTACAAAGTACTCAAATGTACACATTTAATAAATGTACCCTCAAAGGTACAATGGAAAAGCACTCTATTTTACCTCAATAAGGTACAGCTCAAGTGACAACCTTTGTACTCTCCTAAGTACAAATCTGTATTTCTTTTTCTTAAAAACGTTCATTTTACTTGTGTAGTATGTAAAAAACCTATGATGTGACGTGTCTAAAACCACACTACATAAGTAAACATGTAACATGTATTAACATGTGATGCTGATTTTTAAATGTGGGCAAACATTTTATAATGTAACAAAAACATTTTTGTAAATTTTATGTGTTTTTCTGTAAGAGAATTGCCTGGTCATTAATATAACCAAGACAATGCATGTCTTTGTCTGGCCAAATCTTAAGCTAAAAGTCTTAAACTAAAAACTTCATCAGGTTGTTGAGTTCATGTTAAATGTGGCAACTGTGGCTCAACATTACAGATGTAAGCAATTATCATTATGCTGGCATTAACCATATATATTTTTTTGGCATAAGAGACCTCACACATCACCAACAGAGACTAAAACATTTACTTACCTTCAAACCTGTGAACACACCTGCAAAGGCTGAAAAGTGTATAAAGTGAGAAAAGTTTTATTTACCTGGGAGGATCCATCTTCAGTAGAGGGAGAGGGAGGCCCAGAAACTGTAAAGAAATTAACCTGTTAACTCAGAATAGGCTGCTAATAATAAATGATGCTAATAATCACTGTGAATATGGATTGTGCATTGCAATGTATGTAATTAAAATGACTGATGTTTGTCAACTTTGTAAATATCAAAAAACTAGGATCTAGGAGAGGAGTTAAGGGTATATATACAGCTATTAGTTTATTTAAGATAGTTATGGAGACATAGAGTATGACAGAGAAACTCTCTGACTTTGCAGTCTTGTTGTCACACTTCTCCCCAGAAATCCATTTCCCATCAACCCTCACCTATCCCGTTCCTATGTCCATAGTTCTCCCACACTTTCTGAACTGCATTACCCAGAATTCCCTTAGGAACCCTGTAATCATGTGAACCTTGTCTCAGCTGTTCCCAGTTTCCTGTCATTATCTTCTCTGTAAAGCCAGCTCTCCGAGATCCTCTTATTGCGAAGTATTGTTGCTTTCCCATGTGCATACAGAACATTTCTTATTGTGATCGGTTTCCTGGCTCTGACCTTGTTTCTGTTTATGAACTTGTCTTTGCTCTCTGTACTCATCCCTTGTTTGTCTGTTATTTTAACCTATTTTAACTTTAGCCCTTGGTCATAGTGTCTAGTTAGTCCTAGCCTTAGCATTAGCTCCTAGTTTATTCCTGTTTAGCTTTAGCCTGTTCTCTGGTTAAGCCTAGCCTGTTAGCATAGCCTGTTCTCTAGTTTGGCCTGGCCTGTTAGCATAGCCTTTATCTTCCCTGTTCTGATTGGCCTTTCTCCTTTTTCTGACCTTGGCCTGTTTTCTGATCTCTCTTTTGGATCTGACTTCCTGCCTGTTATTGTCTTATCAATACTGACCTTGGATTGTTATTTAGTTTACGGCTCTGGATTTTCCTTACGTTATTATTAATCTTCTCTATTCTCTAGTATTTGTTAGCTGTTTTTATGACTTTTTGTTTTGTTGGTCATTCAAGTGCATTCATTGTACAGAGTGGTGTGTAAATAAAGGTGAAAGGGAAAATGAACTACTTTTGTGAACTGGCTAATTAGTCCAGTGCTTCAGACCTGTTGTCCAATGCTACCTATGGAGTACCTTACCACTAGGGTTGCCACCCGTCTCATAAAATATGGAATCATTCCTTATTTGTGAACTAAAAGTCGCATTCCATATTTAACCAATACGGGACGCGATTTGTTCTGTATTTTTATCAAAGGGGGAGAAATGCGATTGAACTGAGACAGCGCAATATGTTTGAATGAAAACCCGGACGTAATTTTGAGGTCCCCTGCACTTTTTCAAAAGGCAGTTTTGGTCCACTGCAGTTTTTACCATCCAAAAACAGTGTTATGCTGTATTAAACAGAGAGAAGTCAAGCGCTAGGACCCACTGGAAAACAGGCCGCTCAATCTGAAGCCTGTTAGCCTTTAAGACTGCCCATAAGCTCACCGATTGGCTTAGCCATTTATTGCTAACGTGTGATTGGCTGTCTCAGCTGTCACTCCATCTGGTTCACTGCCAAATGTCAAGAGCACATATTTTAAATAGAGCATGATTCACGCAGCACTCACTGATTTTCTTACTTCTGTTTAGTGGAGAACATGTTTCACACACACACGTGAATCTTTTTATGCTGTTGAGCTCAGAATTCACCGCATCAGAAAGCAGTAACGGATCTTATAAGTCTATGTATATTATATGTATATATGATTCTAGGTATAATTTTATGTAAATTATGTCTATTGACCACATTCCAAAAATGAGTGTAAAACTGTTGGTAATGAGTTGAAGTTAAGTTTGAGTGAAGAAATTTTATGCTACATGTTTTTAACAGTTTATTCATATTTAACAATGCATTAATATTTTATTAATGATTAATATTAATATCAATGTTATTTTATTACTAAAAATGATTAATAGTTATTACTATATTACAAATAGTAAGTAGTAATGATTAATAAAATATTAATTAATATTTGTAAGTAATGTATTAATATTTACTAATAATTAATACAAAAATATATTTATGTTCCAGACCACCCATCACTCTTCACCCCACCTTTTAAATACAAATTTCCTTATGACAGTTAAGTTCCTTCCTTATGAAACGTTAAGACCTTTTTTAAGATAAAAAAAAATTATCTTAAAAAAATTTTAGGATTTAAGACCCACCATTCCTTGACCCATGGGTGTTCCTTATTTTAAGATATGAAAGGTGGCAACCCTACTTACCACCAAAATCTCACACTTTACCACAGCCTGTGGCATGCACATACTTGCACACTTTCACTATTCTTGCCTCTTTCTCATTTAATTGAACAGCAGGCCTTTTTATAACAACAACCCAGGAGTGATGTTAGAGTGTCAGGATTGTTGCTGTATTAGCAAGAGCTCATCTCCCTTCTGAAAGACACTTTTTCTTTCCAGCATGGCTGCAAATAAATCTTTATCTCATTACAAAAAAGCCCACGACTTCTTCTTTTGCTCCTTTATACTTCGACTCTCAGAGATGATTAAAAGGTGATGGTTTCATTTTGTGGTTTATTTTTATATCCTCTCTTAAGCGATGAATTATACTCTAATTCACTGTGGAAGTCAGGCGCAAACAATTCCATTCTTCTGCGAGCCAGTCGTACACCCTGGAATTTTAAAAAGCTCTCATTAAACTTTTACAGTGTGTCTACACCGCGACAAACAGGAGGGAATAAGTGGCTGTCAGCCTGTTGTTGGTTTAGTCCCCGTGTCTCTAGCTGATGACTGACGCTTTTTAAACACCTCTCGTTGACTCTGCTTTGCCTGTGGATTTTGTTCACTTCATTTGTTTGACTTTGTCGTCTTTCTGTCATCTGGTAGTGAGTAGTCTCAGTACCAGACGCTTTGAGTTCCTCAAGGGCTTCCTGCTCCTGGAATATTTTACTTTGGAATTGAATATGCTGTTCTTTTTCACTGACGTTAACGCTGCTTGATGGCAGCACAATTGATACTGTATGTTTTTGATATTTTGTCAGAGACAAAAAATCTTCCCATGATGTGTCCCATCATTTAGTACAGAGATAGATGTTCATCACCATTCTTCAGTTTGCTATGGTGAGTCAGAAAGCCTGTTCCGCAACTACTACAACTCCTTTCCCAGGTGTTTTATTCCAAATCAATATCAATGATCAAAGATGAAACAGTGTACCAACATGTAACACTGTATTACTAAATTGCATCTTGCTCTCTCTCGAGCATCTACAATATACCATCTTTTATGGAAACTATTGGCAATGATCAAAACTAGGCATCTAGGTGCATGTTTGCCTTCAAATGTTGCCTTCATCAGAAGCCAACAGGCATGAGAGAGGCTCTTCATTCACTTCTGAATGTTTGTCATCCAAAAATAAAGGCAACTTTGAGCCATTTCAGCTTACAACATGGCCGCAATGTTGTCGAGAGACACTGTGCTTTCTGTCCTTTGACCCACAAGCTTGACAATCACTTCATTACTTTAAAAAAGATTTTTCTTTGACAGCAGTATATCAGAAATGATAAAACTGTGACTTGAAAGACTGCTGCACTGCTTAAATTAGAAGCTTTCCTGTGTGCTTTTGCAGCACTGTCGGCAGATCTGATCTGTGAAGTTTGATCATGCTAATTAGGGGAGATTTCATTAAAACATGTTGTTTAAATCCCAATAACAACAATAAAAAGAAAAAGAGTACAGTACAGTATCAAAGTATTTTCATGAGCTCAGTTTGTTTATGTATTTTGTATTGTCTAACTTATATCAAATGTTTTGTTTTTATTCTTATTTAAAATATTAATAATGGCAATACTTTATAATAACCTATAATAATTTACCATTATGCCATATTATTGTTCCAGTGGAGTCTTTGTGTGCATTTATATTTCCATTATAATCTGTTTCTGTCTTTTAACCTACTGTGAAGCTGCATTATTTGCTTTTTACAGTTAAAGGTTATTATTAAGAATTAAGAACACATGGTCACACTTTGCCAGGATCACAAATAATGGCTAAGACTCTATTAAACATTACTAAGTGCTTGAACAGTTTTGGGAATTACCTTCCAGTCTTTATTAAGTAAGGTTCCTATTAGCAACTAAATAAATTAAGATTTTATTTCACAATTTGAGTTGAGTATCATCAGTAAACGCTTCATCTCCTGTGAAAGGAAGATGTGAGGCATTCCAAAAAAATGGCCTAGTGGTAAGGATCTGGTCTTGTGACCAGAAGGTTGCTGGTTCGATCCCCAGACAGGCCATGGCTGAAGTGCCCTTGAGCAAGACACCTAACTCCCTAACTGCTCCCCGGGTGCTGGTGGATAAGGGCTGCCCACCACTTTGTGCACAAATTTTCACAGCCTAGTGTGTTCACTTGTGTGTGTGTGTGTGTGTATCACTACACAAATGGGTTAAATGTGGAGGTCAAATTTCGTTGCGTGAAATTCACATTGGTTAATCTTAACGTATGTATTATTAATTGCTGATAACTGCTTATCTTTAATTAATCACTGAGATAATACATAACCATTAATGATTCTTAACACAGTCTTAAGTATCATTAATAGATGTAGCCTTATTACAAAGTGTTACTGCAAGATACTGATATCTTGAAAATTATGGCAGAAACACCAATTCTATTCTAGAAAATGGTGTCATCATCAGTGCAGTTTTTTGCATACCTGGTATCCTTTGTATGAAAAGTGACCCAGTGGAAGGAACACAGTGGAAAGTGCCCTCTTAATGTGTTTGAGGCATCAGTTGTGTGTCTACTTTGAAGTAAAATCTAAAACATGTTTTGGTTTGTTTAACACTTTTAAGTTTACTACATGATTCCTTATGTGTTCCTTTATAGTCTGGATGATGTCAGTATTCATTTACAATGTAGGGGAAAATAAAACAAATGAGAAGGTGTCCAAACTTTTGACTGGTACTGTATGATAGTTTACCTTTTTGTTTGAAATTATGGACACAAATGAAAATGTTCATGCTTTTTCAAATTTTGGGCACTAGAATCTGATAAGCAGGTTGGTGTAGTGACAAATACCTCAAAGTTTTCTGCTTATGTTCGCTTGAGAAGATAATCGTTTTTGATTGTTTTGCCCATTTACTGCAACTATCCCATCATGCCCCGTTATGAGTGTTTCTCAACGTGCACAGTCAGCAAGATGGTTATGCCCTTGGGCTAGAACTTGAGTTAGATTCCCAGGAGTGGTCAATTTGCAGGATTCTCCTATCCCCAGTGCTACCTCATTCAATCACATACCACAACATGGTGCATCCAGCTGCAAACTGAGCCGTGGGTTTTAAATGACTACTGGTCTTGCCAGCGCAGTAGGATTGTGAAGTTCTGCATATGATTACATCATGCATGCATTAACAGCCTTTTATTCTTTTGTAATTTCTGTTGCTTGCTTCAGTATACAAACTGCAATAGATAGAACCATATGAAGAGTGCCTATTCGGTCTCTTCACAAATCCCAGAATGCACCGTGCAACCAGCAACATTCGGTTCACCATTTTCTCTTGTTTATGTCTGTGCCAGCTACGCTACATACACTGTTTACAACTTTATTTGGCAAGTAAATACTTATGTGATATCTACTAGCTTTTGTAACTATATGCAGATAATATTTCTTTTGATATTAAACATCATATCTTGTTGTATCAACTTGTATTTTCAATTTATGCAGTGGGTTTTTAGTGTAAACACGTTGTTGCAAGCTATCGTGTTGCATGCTATCAATTCAATGTAGGCCAGTGTGGCAAATAGTGTGATAGTGTAGCTTAGCATTGATAGCATAATGAACCGGATGTTGCCGGTTGCGTGGTGCATTCTGGGATTTGTGAAAGTGGCGAATATCCTTATTATTAATTTTAAACATAAGATTTTCTCACACATTTGTTGACACGGAGGCACATCTTTGCTCCTGAAGGACTGAAACTTTCAAAGAAATGACTTTGTATCATGATTACAGTTACCTGATAGCATCAATCTTTTTGAAATCACTATTACTTATTCATTTATTTACCTCATTACCAGTCTAAAATGGCCCCTGTCCCAACTTTTTGGAACGTGTTGAAGGCCAGAAATGCAGGAATGGATGCATATAACAAATGAAATGAAGTTGACCAAACAAAGCATAAAATGTCTTGGGTTCAGACCATCTGCAATGAAACAAATACTGTTTTTTCTCCATTTTCTAACTTTTTCTTGTTTAGGATTGTATTCATGCCAGATGTATGAAATAGGTACTATTATTTACATTCATGTTTCTACTTAAGAAATATTTGGCATATCAATATTCATCAACAATTTGAAGAGATTGGGTGATTAAACAACAGATAATGAATATAAGAAATACTGACATCTGCTGGTGAATACAAAACACAACATCCTGTCCAGCTGTATGGCTAAACCAGCCCCTCAGCCTGCTAGCTACACTAACAGTGCAGTCTAACTTAACTTCAATGAGTACAACAACCATTAAATGTGGTTTGTAACTGTCAGCTTATCTGCCTAAATAAAACCATCACTGAAAGTAAATTTTGCATTTTATTTGTAAATCAAGGTCCCAGAATCTGGAGGAAGAGTGGAGAGATACACAATCCAAGCTGCTTGAGGTCTAGTGTGAGGTTTCCACAATCAGTGATGAGGAACCATGTCATCTGCTGGTGTTGGTCCACTGTGTTATATCAAGTCCAAAGTCAGCGCAGTCGTCTAATAGGACATTTTAGAGCACTACATGCTTCCATCTGCTGACAAGCTGATATTCTAATTGTGTGAGATACACCTTATGTTATTAGGCCAAGTAAAAAAAAAAAATTGGTGATCATCCTTTTTCACCCAAATTTTCGGTCGGGGGGGATGTGTTTTTTTTTTTTTTTTTTTTTTTTTT